>JAPMNZ010935700.1:0-11782 GCA_029875035.1 Pomatoschistus microps | reverse complement strand
AGATTGATGAGTGGCAACTCCTCGTAAGTAGAACGCACGTGCCCGGTGAGTCATTAGCATAGGTACTTAGCATAGGTAACCGCCCATTAATGCCCATAAAAGGAACTGCAGGGCCGTGTGCAGACACCGGAGGAAACAAGGAAACAGCAACATGCCAAAAGCAAAGAGTTACGACGGAGCCAAAGAGTCACCCTTTTTTCTTATTTTACCAGACTGAGATTAAAGTCATAAAATGTTGACTTTAAAGTCGAATTTGCAAAATTATGAGATTAATCGAAACATATTATGAGATTGATTAAATTTTTTTTTTTATTAATTTAAAATATTTATCTCTAAATATTATGAGATTAATCTCAACATTTTATGAGATTCATCTCAAAATATTTTGGACCCTGGTAGGACGGACCAGCGCTGAGACCAATGCAAACCCGAGGAGAGGCTATAGGCTGGTCTCTCCTATGGATCTATTACGGGTCCACGCTTGTCTCTTCTATGGATCCATATGCCATTGTTCTGTGGCACGTGGAGGAAGAAATGGACCGTATAAAAAGAACGGGGTCACTAATAGACGGCATGATTTCCCATGTATTTTATAAAGCGTTGTCACATTTAATTTAAAAATTGGCTAAATTACCATAAAAAATGAAATGATTAAATACATACATGAATGTAACTTCACAAAAGAAGACAACACCAGCGTGCAAACACTGAATGTGCTTAACAGTGCTCCTGAGCACTCGTACGATTTGTTCTTACGTCAGAGAAAATCTGGATACGAGAAAAAATCATGAATGCCACAATCTTCGTAAAATCCTCGTAAATAGGATTTACGTACAAATTTGTTCCTAAGAATGGTTCGTGAATGAGGCCCAATGTCTCCTTTCATGCTTATGCTGATGACCAGCAGATCTACCTGCCTTTAAAGCCCACCTCAGTGTCAAATACAACTATTGCCCCATGGCGCTTACACCACTTGTAATGAAGTGCTTTGAACATCTACAATAATAACAACACATATGCTAGGATGCTGTTTGTATTTAACCCCATCCTTCTATGTGCTCTCTGTGATCCGGTTTTTGTTTAGATTATATTAGATCAGATTAGATTAGAATCTAATCTGATGTAATTTAATATAATCTAAACATAAAACCGGATCACAGAGAGCACTAAACCACAGATTTGTTAAGCCTGAAATGGTGATTGTGACTTGAAAGGTTGCTGAGCTGGAGGAGTTTACTTTCCAATGTGAGTCATTAGGAGGCAGAACCAGTGTCCACAGACATTCAGAGACCGTTTTCTTTCAGGTTCTCCGCCACATTGAGAGTGCAGACCAGGGATGTGGAGGAGGAGGGGGGAGGAATGCTGCAGATGTCTTCAGACTGGCAGGACTGAGCTTAATCACCAACGCTGTTTCTGGACAGACATCCCGTGAGTCTGATTTTTAAGGCTGTAGAAAAAAAGTTCTAGAAACTGTATTTGAGTTCTCAAACTTGTTATACTTCAATGAATCCTTACAATGTGACGTCATCAGAAAAGATCTCAGCCTTTTGGGCATACAATTTTTGATAGTGAACTCAATACTTCCCTCTGGTGGTAGAAGTGGCGTAGTATATGTTTATCCATGTATCTTCTAAACAATATCAAATGCTCTGTTATTGCATCTAAACTCTAAAACTGTTCAGTCAAGAGGCAAAGAGGCTCATCCAGGAAGTGGTCAGGACAGACAAAGTATCAAAGGCATTTTTACTCATCATATGCACTCAAATAGTTTTTCAATGGCTCTTTCTCTACCTGAGTGGATATGATCTGTCTCTTACAGATGAGCCGTGCACTGCCTTCGTCCGATCAAAACGAGCCATTTCAGAGGAGAAAAAACAAAAGATTTGTAAGAGTCATCTGCTCTCCTTCTGTCTTCCATAGTCATTCTATTTGGTCTTCCTCTTTAGGCTCATTGTTTCTTATCTATCTAACCTATTCTAGTAAAGTAGTTTGTATACCTTCTGTCTGATCCTCTCTGCTCTCTCTAACCACCTCTGTGTCCTCAGTGGCCCAGTACAGACATCCTACCATTGCAAAGTGCTGTAAGAATGGGATGGGATACTCTCCGACCTTCATGAACTGTGAACAGTATGCTGACAATACGTATGCAAAGTATACAAAATGTCGTGATGCCTTCAGGGACTGCTGCTTGTTCATTCAGAGAGAAGTCAATAATGAATTGTTCCTGGGCAGAGCAGGTCTGTACTAATCCTCTCTTTTTGTGAAAATTGAGAAAGTAATGTTACAGAGAGTTGTGTTAACCCTTTAGGCTCCAGAGGTTTGAAACGGAAAAAGGTGGAGCCCTGAATCTTTATAAGAGAGTGCACTACTTAAACAAGAATAATATTATGCAATGTGTTGGGGAAATTTTTTGTGGGAAGCCAGGGCGCTGTATAGAAAGTGTCCTGTTGTCAGAAAGTGTCCTTGAGTAGAAATTCTGCTACTTTGGCACCTAAATGGAGCAGAGAGTACTAAATGATGCAGTTAATTTACAAGTGTACATTGATCCATGAAATCTACATAAGGAATAGATTATCCAAATAAGCTGTAGTTGGGATTTAAAAAGGAACGATGCTTACTCATGTAAAAGACACTACTCAAGTAACTCAAGAGTAAAAAAATTCAAGTTGTTTTTTTAACAGAACTGGGAGGGGATTTTGATCAAGTCCCAACTCTGGTGAGGAGCTCTTTTCCAGAAAGCTGGCTCTGGCAAGTCCGGCAGATAAAGTGAGTCCTGGACCAGTCACATTTTCACCTTGTTCTTTTGCCACTGTGTTGTTTTTGTTGGGATTTCGTTATCTATAACTGAAACACGGTGAAGGCTTTATAACTTCCCCATACTAACCACACTCTCATTGAAGTGCTGTTCTATTCTCTTGTAGATGCTCATTATTCTTGACCCTATGAATTGCTGGGGCCCAAAATGTTTTACAAATGCTTTACAACTACAGCAGTATAGTATGTTTTCTATAAGTAATAACATTTTAAATAATCAAAACCGTATTGAGAAAAGTATTTTGTGACTTGCTCATTTACTCCTCCATCACATTTGCAAGTGCAGATAATAAGCTTATAAGATGGATATTATTTTATGAGCAGCAGCCTGTTTTTAAAGCTTTGATTGATTTGTATATTTATTAATTGTAAATCAGAATTGCAGAATAGTTTGGCCTAGATAACCACCATATCTTGTTTTTTTTCATTTTCATTTTTTTATGTATTTTTTGAGAGATGAGATATCTGTATTGTTTGCCTCCATTTTCTATTTTGTTGAAGGTAAAGGTAAAGGTGCACTTTATTAATCCCCGGTTGGCAATTCATCCTCTGCATTTGATCCATCCTGATGCCACTAAGGCTTACGTCAGGAGCAGTGGTCACCATAGTAACAGCGCCCGGAAACCCATCTCCAGATGTTGATGCTTGGCTTGGTCAGGACTACCGGAGCTGGAGTACGGGGAGAACATGCAAACTCCACTCAGAAAGACCCTGTTCCGCCTGGGATTCGAACCCAGGACCTTGCTGAGAAGCGAGAGTCACTCAGCCACGTGTCGCCCAAATAAAATAAAATTTTAAATGATTTTATAATAATGAAATGATCATTTTCCTCTTCCTCTTCTTCCATATTTCCTCTGGAACTGTGTCATCCCCTTCATTCTGTGCAGTCGTGGGTCCTCATCTCTGACTGAGCAGCTGCCTGACTCCTTAACCACATGGCACATCAAAACTGTGGGAATGTTTGACAATGGTCAGCATGCACTCTAAAGCTCATATATTATAAGGCTTTTATGACTGTGTGGGACGTGAAAGCGCTGTAGCATTTGTGTCGTTTTCCAGGTATCTGCGTGGCCAAAACAGTGGAAGTCTCTGTGAACCTGCCTCTGTCCGTGGACGTGCCGCTGCCGTATCAGATTGTGAGAGGCGAACAGGTCGAGCTGCAAGGCTCTGTGTACAACCAGCTCAGCGACCCCATCCAGGTACTACACCACTGGTACAAGTCCTGCCCTATACTGTAGGTGTTTCTGCTGCACCAGCGCAGTGCCTTTCCCACACTCCATATTTTGTCAGATAAACGACTCACTTTGTAAAATGTAAAATGTAGTGTAGTTGTTGCCCTACATACAAGGCCCAAACCAAACCAAAAGAGAACATTTAATGACACTAAACAGGTAAAAGATACATAGACATAACAGAATGTAAATCATACCCCAGGGAGAGATGGAGTGATGGAGAGATGGCTGGATTGAGAGAGAGAGAGAAGCATTGAATGATCTCCCTGTTGATGGAGAGCATGCACAGCCCAAGAGACCCAGCAGTACTTTTTTCTTCAGATACATATATACAACATATACATCAAACGACGTCTTATTTCGACACATTGAAAAATTTGGTGTGTTGTACTTTGTCATAAAGATATTAGTAATAAAGATGACTTACTTAATCATACATATATATATATATATATATATATGTATATATTTATGTATATATATATTTTTTTATATATTATTCATACAAATACATAAACATACACATTTCATTATTGCATTACTTCTTCATAAGTGTTATTGAAAAGTATTGCTTTTATGTTGGTTAGTCTTTTAACAAAATTCATATAATTATTTATTTCTATAAGTAGAACTGATCGGTGCTTAGAGAGACAAGTAGCATCTGAGAAAGTTTACAGAAGTCTATGGAAGTGTTTAACCCCACTTCTTTTTCTCTTTTGAGTTCTGTGTGACCCTGGGTGTGGGGCCAGAGCTGTGCCTGGCTCACTCTGAAGCTGCAGCAGACAGCTCAAAGCAGCGCTCCACTGCCTGCGAGCCCAGGACAGTCTCTGCTGGAGGAGTGGGAGAAGTGCGCTTCACGCTGATGGCACTGGAGGTGGGCAAACACACGCTCACGTTTACCCTGTACAACGCCCCTGTCGAGGAAAGACGCAGGGGCCCTCTGAGGCCCCTGGACACGCTGGTTAAAGTCCTCAATGTTGTGGTACGTCCCTTTGATTAAGACCCACTGAATCTGTCCGAGCTGATTACCTCTGCTCTGTCTCAGCCTGAAGGGGTGCGGAAGGAGGTGATGGTCGGAGGACGCCTGGACCCTCGTGGACTCTACGGTAAAATCTGGGATGTACCAATCCAGCCTTTATATGTCTGATAACAATCGCTGAACTGTGACTTTTCTTTATCTGAACCAACACCAAAGAATGACCTGGGAAAAATAACTAATATCCTGGAAGTTAAAACGCAATGACATCCTGGGCTAATATCAGCCAAATTAATAGTTTTATTACATCAACTGGATAATCTGGGTATATGCTATTAAACTGGTCCAATAACGTTATCTAAAACCAGTATTGTATTGGTGTGTGCTTAGGTAAAAGCCCAGCTCTGGGATCTCGTACACTCTAAAAGGGCTTTGTAAGAGAAAAAAGTCCTAAATAAACTAAAAGAGGCCTCTCTCTCCAGCACAGAATTATTCAGAAAAGATGCATTTTCGGATCAACTACAGATTTATGAATTGCCATTTTTTGTTGAGAACATTAATTTCAGGTCCGTATAAAGTGTTGGTTATGGACACAAATGTTTTTTCCCTGACGATAATTTGGGTCAGAAATCCTGAGCGCCAACAATATAGATAAAGCCATCAGTTTATATAATGTGTAACACACGTGATTTGTTTTTTCAGGTTCAGAGAAGATGAAGGTAGAACTGAATAGTGCACTGCCTCAGAACATCGTCCCAAACACCGAAGTCCAGAGGATGCTCACTATCAATGGTACACACTACAACAAACTCTGTTGTTCTTCAAAGGGATTTATTGTCACGCATACCTTTGTGTGACATTGTGTGGATTGTGTGGTTTTATGACACAATCTGTTGCTTTAAGATAATCAAATCAGAAATTGAGTTAATTTTAAATACTTCCAGGCTAATATTAGGAACTTCTGGCACAAACGTGTAACTCTGCTCCTTCTCTTGTAATACTATGATCATATTATATTTGATCATTTATAGGTTTTTTTTTTGGAATGAACAAAATGTTTCTTGTGTTACTATGGTAATATAAAACATTTTTGATCTCATAATGGAAAATTCACATGCAGCATTTTCCTGAAATAAGTGGGAAAGTTCTACTGTACGTGAAATAAGCCTTATGGTTCCATTGACAGACCACATTTGTAGGTTTGGCTGCTATATAACTGTGGTTATACTCTGGTTTCAGGTGAGATCCTGGATGAGTGGGTGTCAGTGGTGGACAATCCTGAGGGCCTGAAGAAGCTGCTGTCTCTACAGGACGGCAGCGCGGAATCGGAGCTGGGAGGAGTGCTGCCCTTGCTCTACGTCTATCAGTACCTGGAGGTCACGGGACGCTGGCTCATCCTGGGGCCTGACGTCAAGAAGAACTCTGACCAGCTCAAGGACCGCATCCGCAAGGGTATGCAACTGTTCACTGCTGAATATTCTCACTTTAAGATATGCAGAAATAGTAACAATAATCCCTCAGCCCAGTCCAGGCTGTAGCAGGCTATGGTGCTTAATCCTGCAGCAGTGACAAACAGGATTTATGATGTGATAAGGACTTAACACACAGGTGTGCATTCTCTGTGATCTGTGCACTTGTAGCAATTCATATTATCTTTATGTATTATTATTTGTATTTATTCCATTCCATTTTCTTCCTCTTCATCCGTTGCTGGGTGGCGGGGGCAGCAGTTTAAGCAGAGACGCCCAGATTTACCTATCCACACACACTTCCTCCAGCTCATCCGGGGGGACCCCAAGGCGTTCCCAGGCCAGCTGAGAGACAAATAGTCCCTCCAGCGTGTCCTGGGTCCCAGGGTCTCCTCCTGGTGGGGTTAGGGTCTGACTTACTGCCAGCGATATGAACGCAGCTCTGGCTCCGGTCATACAGGGACCGATCGACCCTCAGTATAGGAACACGGGGAACACGGTCGAACGCCTTCTCCAAATCCACAAGTATAGAGTATAGAGCTGGTCCAGTGTTCTGCGGCCCGGGACAAAAACCACATTGCTCCTCCTGAATCTGAGAATAGATCATCGATCAGTCTTTTCTCCAGTACCTTGGAGTGAACACACCCTCCGGTGAGAGGGCCCATCACCCCGGTCTGCCACTTCTTTGGTACCGCCAACACATGGTGTTCGTGATGGACAAACCGTGACTAGAACAGAAGTCCAACAACTGAACACCGCTCCCGATCACCCCTCTCCAAGTGTCACTGGCATTTTCCACATGGGCTTTGAAGTCCCCCAGGAGAATAACGGAGTCCCCAGGCGGTTTACCATCCATTACCACTCCCAAGGACTCCAAGAAGGCCGAGTGCTGTTTGGCCCATAGGCCGTCACAACAGTGAGAGACCCTCTCATTCACCGGAGAGAACCGAGATGGTGGGCAATGAGCAGGGCCCTATATTATATAGACCCTATTATATTATTGTATTATAAGCCTGCCTTTCAACTCGTGAAGTTGTCAGGACAAGGAAAACAAATGTTTTGGCTGAAGTTTTGGTGAAAGCCCTGATGATGGCGCAGCACTTGGCTCCAGCGCTGTGTGCCGAGTTGTAACCACATAACTGTCATATCTTCAATAATAATGATGATTCTGCTCAAAAGGCAACGCATCATGTATTTTCATGATAGAAATAATCGATTACATTAATGTGTCGTTGCAGCCTTAATGTATGGTAGAAAACTTAAGTAGTCTGCTCACTTTCTTTTCTCTTTGGCTATACATTTGGTAAGGTGGTTAAGTACAGTTGAAATGTGTACGAACATGACAATGATTATATTCACAATCTAACATCTAAATCACAATCTATAAGATTTCTTGTCATTTCCTTTGCTGCTTCAGGTCTGGCAGGGGTGAGCTCATTCAGAAAGAAAGACTTCAGTTACAGCATGTTCCTGAACAAAGAGTCCAGCACCTGGTGAGAACGCCTTTCTGCACCATGTGTCCAGTCTGAAAACACCTCTCTGTACCATGTGTCCAGCCCCTCTGGCCTGGGGTGGTATTGCAAGCATGTCAGCGCCTGTCATTTTGGCCACTTTAGAGCCGGGACCCGCCCCCACTTGTCCTGTCTTAAAACACCTCTCTGTACCATGTGTCCAATTTGTTTTTCACACAGAGCATTTATAGAACTCAAAATAGCGTAGCCCAAATAAAATAATAACATTTTATTTGGGCTGCAGAGAACTTTGAATAACAGCCAATCAGAGGCTGGGAGGCAGGGGTGAAATCATAGACTTTATAAGTGCACACAGACAAATCACTCACTTTAAATAAACTCCTTGCTCTGTAACTGTAACTGTCACACTCCTAAATGTGGCCTAAAAAATCTGTGTTTAGGCATATTATATTTTGATCACACCCAAACCCACATATTTCCCCTGACAACTGACCGACTCCCCTATTTTCGGCTTTAGCTAGCAAGTAGCGTGAGCAAGATGATCCTGGTTGGCTCTTTGGCCGCTGGCTCGTTGCTAGCTAGGTCAGGCTTCAGATCCCACCCATAGAGCCAGTTTGAGTTAGCCAGAATATGCTTCTCCTACTGTAAGGGAAACACGATGAATGAATATTAATCATTATAAATACAAGTGAAGCTGAACGTATCACATGGGAAATATAATATAATATTCACAACACAAATAATAGCTCATAGTTGTTGAAGACATGACATGCCAATGTCTGTTATGGAGGAGTCGAGGGAGCAACTGTGTTGCAGGTTTAAGACAATATAAGTCAATTACTCAAACATCCAGGAATGATGGTCAAGAGTGCTTAATCTAACAACTGAATGTTTAATGTCTTTATGTCTTATGTACTGTGTTATGTCTCTTGCCTCACACAAGGTGTTGTGACATATTTGGTTTTGTTGAATATTCCTAATTATCTTGCTGAGCTCTGTTTGTAAACCTCTGCTCCTTCTGCTCTCCTCCTCAGGGTGACTGCTCTGGCTGTGCAGACCTTGGCGATGGTGGACGAGATTCTGCCAGTGGATCGCGACTCTTTGGCAAAATCTGTGAACTGGTTAATTTACAATAGCAAAAGACCAGACGGCTCCTTCCAAGAAACATCCCTCTACAAACCCAACAAGATCATGGTGCGCAAAGACTCTGCCTGCCGTTGGAACAGCTCAAACACTCGCACTCATGTTTTTGTTTGTAGGCCCTACCTGATGACGCTGTGGATAAGTCAGTTTACCTCACATCGTTTGTGATCATTGCGCTGCACAAAGCCACCAGAATTCAAACAGTCGACTTGCAAGTTCAGGTCAGTCCAAGAGGCTTAGAACATTTCTGTACCAAATACTTTAAGTTAACACAAAACGAGCTCATCATGTTGTATTAGCTCAAAGTGTTATATTAATTGTCATCAATTCTCTGATATTTTTCCTTCTAAAACTGATTCTGTGCCAAATGCTTGTGTAATATTGTGGCAGTATGGGACAAAAGGGAATCGACTTCCATCTTTTATGTATCTTTTTTATCATTAGTTACAGTATGTATGTGATAGATTTTACTTTAAAGCAGAGAAGTGTAATCTCCAACCCTTCTCCTGTCTCTGTTGCAGAACCAGGAGGACAGCATGCAGGCAGCAATGAAGTTTGTCCATGCAAATATGAATGAAGTGGAGAAGGTTTATGTGCTGTCAGTGGCTGCGTACGCCTTCACGCTCCACGACCCTGACTCCCTCACCACCAACCAACTCCTGGAGCGCCTGGAGGAAGTGGCCAAACAGAAGGGTACGCACTGCAGGGATGCCAGGCACACACACTCACTTTACATTGGGTTATATAAGAGAACAGTTCACTTTTACATGATTGTTACTTATAAAAGTCCAATAGTATCTTTCCACCATTCAAATATATCAACTGTAAACAGCCACCTGCACTGTAAACATATTGGCTAAGCACTACTTCCAACCTTTCTTTCCCAGAATCTCTTTGTGATGAACACACTTGATAGGACTTTTTTCTATGTAGTGTCTGATATGGATGTGGTAGAAATGACACTGTTAAGTATTTATTCTAGCCGTGGTTCCCAACTGGGGGTACGCGGTACACAAGGGTATTACACAGAGTACTTGGTAGGATTTTCCAAACTTGCAAACATTGGTGCTATTATTTGGCTACCCTGGCATGTTTTACATAATTATAAAGGTAATATTCCCAAAAAACAACCATAGCATGTTTTTTTCTAAACCTTGAACCCAATAAGTTATTTTTGCTTTTTTTTGGTTCTTTTGAAAGACAAGTTTAGATGTATTTGTCTTTCAAAGGAACCAAAAAAGCATTATAACTCAAGACAAAATGAACCTTTTTGAATCTGTTTCTTTTGGTCCAGCGTTTCTTCAGTCTTAGCATTTTGAAAAATCTAAGTGTCAAGTTAATTAAATAAGTAAATAAATAATCTTTATTTATATAGCACTTGTCAGAGACCATCACAAAGCAAAGCTAACATTTTGTAAATATTTCTACGTATTCAAAAATTACATTGAAATTAAAAATGCAATAGATTATATAAGCATACTTTCCATAAAGAAACTAGGAGACCAGTGAAGCCTAACTCATTTGCTTTGAGCACACAACTATTTTTAAACTCTCTTAACAGAGGGGGTACAGGTGCCCGTTCACACGGTGAATGGGCAACTGTACCTGTTCACAGTGTAAACGGGGTTACAAAAGACAACAAAGGTTAACCATTGTCCTCAATAACTTCAGTATAGAGTTGATTTGCATGTGTTTAGGAAACCCTCCAGAGCTGAGGTACTGGCAGGATCCGGGGGTGCACACGGAGTGGCTCAAACCGGACCAGAGCAGCGGACAAACGGTGGAGACCACAGCCTACGCTATGCTCAGCTTCCTCCAAAAGGTTCTGCTGCTACATTCTCACATTCACTTTCACTGTAGTCAGAGCAATTACATGCACGATACAACACAGGATAAATGTCCATTTTAAGTGCAGTGTTGACAAAAGTTGTATAACATTGTAAAAAGTTGTATAATGTAGATAGAGGTGTGGTCAATATCACAATTTAAACGCTGTTCAGTCCAGAAGTCTACAATACTAAACCTAATGGCCCTGAGTTCAGTTTTGTGTCAATACAAGCAGCTGCTGGTTCATAGAAATGTTTCAAAAATAATAATGTAGATTAGATTTAGTCTTAATTTGAAAGGGACAGTACACAGAGACATACAACTGAAAGACAGATATGTTCTGCACCACATCATAGTTCAACTGCTTTCATCTGCTGTCTCTGGTTACATGAATAAAAAATACAAAACAGCATGGGAATTATACAACGACATGTAAATGATGAGCTGTAACCAAACTTTACACGCATTTTTGATTAGGAAGTTTTCCCCTTTTTGTCTCTATTAGTAGAGTAGTCATCAGACATTTTGAGAAAAGACATTTTTCTCTCCCTACTCTTATTATTATTATTATTTCTTATTATTATTATGGTACCATTATCGGACAGTCTATTATTTCAAATGAAAATACAAAGTGCAATTTAAGTGGTTTAATAAAAAATCTGCTTGTGCATCATAGATCAGTTTGCTCCAGTGTTAATGTTTTTGTAACTAACTTTGCTAAATATACCTCTTGGTGCAGTCCAGACTCGACCACCCATGGCCCTCAGATAAGATGAGTTTGAGATCACAAATTTAAAGCTGCATTACCTCACTTCATTTTTGTATTCAATACAAAAATTCAATCCGATA
>JAPMNZ010935688.1:0-10445 GCA_029875035.1 Pomatoschistus microps | reverse complement strand
TAAAAGTAAAAAATATATATTAGTTTTGCAGAAGTAAGATTCAGTTATTGAACGTATTTAAATCATGCAGACTTTTTTGTGTAGTAGTAGGTTTAAGGGGATTTTTACAATGTACCAAATTCCAATCACATGTAATAACAAATTGCAATTACATTAGATACATGTTTTATTGTCTTTGTCTTAGTTCAGTAATTCTGTCATTTGAAAAAACGGCAATAATCTACACAAAAGTCAGCCGGTATTCATCATTTATGTCTGTTGTTCATGGGAAAGTTAAGGTATGTGTTTCTGTGTGTGCATTTAAGCTGCACATAGAAAACATAAAATAATTACATTAAGTCATGGGGAACAAAATGTGGTTTCAATAATCACACGAGCGCAGAGCTAATGTTAGTGCACCTCTGATAGTTTCCCAGCCTCCCACATTACAATAAAACTAACTGTGGAGTACATTTGTTATTATTGTTCATGTGAAAATAAGTCTGGGGGCTTCTGGCAGCGCTGGTCAGCTCCACAGTTCACAGCATTAAAAACAGAGAAATGAAAGGTGATACGCAGAGATTGCCCGTGCTCTGACAGATTTACGAGCACACTCACTGCAGCTCCTATTGTGTTGATTCTAGTGTTGTGGCCTCGGGCTCCGTAGTACAGAAGTTAATGAGGTCTTGTACTTTCATAAATCGAATACCTTTATAGATTTTAAATTGTGCATGACCAAAAATCATTGTGTAGGTGCTTGCATTGTAAAACACACGTCACTTGGCTCCAATTCATCCTGTAAAATTAATCTAAGCTCAACGGGATAATTTGCGAACTTGTTAAATTTGCTTCAAACATGAGTTCATTTGTTAGGTCACTGGACTGAAGCAGTGAAAATAGTGGTCAGTGTGAGGGTTGTTGAGTGAGGCGTCCTGGACTGACCGTATCCAGTCTGAGACACCAGCTCTGCTGCTCCTCCGATTGGTTTGGTGAAAACTCCCACAATGCCTTTTCCCACTCCGGAGATGACCCCTTTGGCCGTGCTCCCGGTCGAGCTCTGCAGTTCCCAGTTCCTCTGGAAGTTCTGCATGGGCTGGTCCACGATGCCGGCAATGGCTCCTGCACCATTAAGCAAACAAACAGTTATTTCACCAAAACTAGGACTCTGAATATGTTCATGTAAAAAGCCAAAGGAGTTGTGTCATAAGCACCATGTAAAAGACATTATTTTTCATAGGGTACCATAGAGCTAGTCTAGCAGTACAGTTCTTGTGACTTTACTATCTGTTTTCAGAAGCAGAACTCGACTCCACCAGACTGATTCTGGGACCATGACACATTTTAGTACATTCAAAAGAAAACAGTTAACTGTTTGGGGCACAAAGCCATGGATCTCACAGCAGCCAACATGGATCCATCTCACTATTGTCTTTTGATGCTCGTTGGGCCTGTATCTGACAGAGCAGCTGTGCAGCGTCACCGACAGTCTCTGAAACTGGATTTGTTTATGTGGCTGCTCTCAATCTGAGCAGCTGTCTGAGTGCAACCGGGCCTTACAATACTGTACAATTTGTGCACATCACATGATCTTGTGTGGTTGACCTCAACCTTCAATTACAGTCAAAATGCAACATTAATATTGGTAAGAATACAGAATCATACTTTGCCATGATGAATTTACAGTCTGACGAGCCTGCCAAATGATGTTACACGGTAACACCATAATCTAAGAATAACCAAATGATCTATCCTTGGGAAAGACATTTCAGCGGCTTCTGTTTTGTTAAAAACAAAGGAAATGTAATATATTCAAGTGTAAATGAGACACGAACCTAACAGACTGATTCCCAAACGGGACAGGCCCTGTCGGAGCCCGTCTCCCAGGCTCTCGGGCAGCTGCCTCCTCCACTCCTCCTGCCGGGTGTAGTGCTCCTCATCCAGGGACAGGCGGTCCATGTTGCGGGCCAAGGAGGTTGCCAGGTTGGTGATGGAGGTCAGAGTGCCTAAAGAGATGAACAATCACAATTAAATTCAATCTCCAACTCGTGCTTTCGTGCAGGAAAGGAACAAGTTCACTTCTCTCATAAACAACACACATTTATGTGTATCACATTTTAAATTATTGTTTTACATATAGAGGACACCCTTTTGATTCTAGATGGACAGTTACAATGATTTGAGAAAATTATTAAAATTGTATTTCCTCAGCTGCATACTAACCTTTAGAGATGTGCTTAACAAAGGAGGTGGTGCCCCTGGACACTCCACTGACAAAAGCTCCCGGGCCTCGAGTCAGGCCTTCGTACGGCAGCCGGAAGAAGTCTGACACACCGTTCCCAATGCTCCGCACCAGACTGGCAGGACTGCCCAAGATCTCCAGGGAGCCCACAACCCAACCTAACACAGAGCGACACATACAGGGGATTGGAACACGTTTCTGTCAGTTGGGTTAACTTTAGTGCTCAAAGAGCAATAAAGTGAATAGACCGCTCACAGAGAAAAAGAGTTTGCAGTGGGTCAGTCCTGGTTAACTCGAAGAGAAACCCTGTTTAGTTCTGGCATTAAGTCTAATCCATGTTTTAACTTGGTTTATCCTGGGTGCTGAACACCTTAACTACTCCAACATGTTGTATTTTTTTATATAAAAGCGAGCCCAACACACCTGCTCCTCTCAGAAACATTCCACATTGAGTACGTGCCCCGTGGGTCCAATCACACCCCGTACCTTTACTCTGCCAACTGCAGTTAACGTTGGGAGGCAGCCCCAATAAAAACATTCAGAGAACAGGCATAGCTATTTACATCATCAATTATATTCACTTAATTCTATTTATTTTAAGTTTAGACAGACTTAAGAGTTAAGTTAAAGTTAAGACAGAAAAAAACCTAGGAACAAAACATAGCATGAGACTAAACCAGACAAACCAACACATTTCAGGCTACATTGCAAAAAGCCAACATTTAAAAGAACTGTTGTTTACTTTCCTATGACAACACTCCTCAAAAAGGCTGCTGTTAAAACACGTTTTCACACATTTTCTTATTAAATCAGCCGTGAGGAAATACACCACCTCTGACTAACTCATGTCACTCTCTCAGCGATGATGCATAGTCCCCTTTAGATACATCATGGCTCATTGATTTTTATGTCTTGACAATTGCATCACAAAAATGAAATGGTCATTTTTCCATGCGCCAAGATCCGGTTCTGGTCCAACCTGCGTCAATTTGCCCTTGAGTGATGGGCTCTTAAGGGAGGAAAAGTGAGTCCGGTGGTGCCTTAGCGGTTGATCAAACTTTGCATGGTCTTCCAGTTGCGGTTTTAGTAAAGCACTCAACCTTTACAGGAGCCGGTGTTTATAGGGCTGTTTTTGGAGCTGTTCATGTAGACTGTAGATCTGTAACTATACGTGAATGAAGTCCAAATAAAAGCAGTATTTTTGTTTGTTTTTTATTACCCTGAAAACAGGAGGGTAATGTATTTGTCTCAGTGTGTGCATCTCTTTAGGCGGCAGGGACCAGGGTGGCTTAGTGGTTAGCGCTTGTGCAACATAGCAATCTAGGATCGATTCCACCTCCAGAAAGGGCCTTTCTGTGTAGAGTTTGCATGCTCTCCCCGTGTCTGCAAAGGTTTCTTCCAGGTGCTCTGGTTTCCACTACCACTAAAACCATGTGCCATAGGTCTGAATGCAATGAGAGACTGAAAGGATAAGGTGCAAGTGTGTTCGACGTCTTGCTTCTGTCCTCAGTGGGAATTACTGGTACAACAAAATTGTAAAGCCCTTTGTGTGACCTTGGTCTGTGGTGTATAATTAAAGATTACTTACTTACTACTGTGTATGTGGTGGTTAATGAAATGTAATTGCAGGAAGACCCCACTAACATGCGCTCTACAAGTTCACGTTCTAGTTGTGTATAAGACAGTGTTTTTAACGTCTAGATTTTTACACTAGTATAAAGTATTTCTCAAAATTGTCCTTAATTGACTTAATAAGCAAAACACGTGATACAGGACACATGTTAATATTTCTTTTTTTTTCAAGGGATCTGAACAACGTATGAAATATTAACCACCATGCTAATGCTATTGCTAGTGCTAGTGCTGGAAATGTTTGGTCCATTTTCAGTCTGGGTTAGTTTTCTTTCGTACAAAATTATTTCATACAATTTTGTATTCATTATTACATGTACTTGATATCTGCAAATGTCATTGTAAAAATCCCAAAGCTAATCACTCCCAGCATGCACAGCGTTCAGCAGCTCTGTGATGGCTCAAGAGAGGAGAGTGAAGTGTTGAAATACGAGCAGATTTGGGTGCTCTAACGAGAGGCAGCAGGAGACGCGTCCGGCCAGAGCGGCGATTTTTGATGTGGGGATGACGGCGCTAAATCAGAACATGTGTGCGGGCTTCAGGAGACAGGACGACAGAGCGGAGGGGAGCGCAGTCGCACGTTCAAGACGTCTAAGAAGTGAGTCACTGCTTCAGGCTGGTGATAAAACGATCAATGCTGAAATCTCAATCTCCTCCAGGCCTCCAGTGAGTGTGCCTTATTTCCTGAAGATTAACTGTTAGAACGCACTTTCAGTCACACAGCAACAGGAGAACAGGGTCAAAAAGTTTAAACAGACTCACCAAAGAAGATTAAGATCAGTTATAAGGAAATGGAGGATTTCCCACTTCAGTGATATGGTATTGAGCTTGTAAAAATGTGTTATTGGAATGCCATGCTTATATTTATTATATTCCTATAATTCTTTGGTATAAATCACTCTGTCAATATTAAATCAAGACTTATAATGGACCTAATACTAAAATGCCAGAGTAGGCAGAGACTTTGTGACATTGTTTCATTATTATATTTTCTTTATGTCACTGCTGTGTGTCACAAGCCCATCTCGGGACAAGGGCATAGTTTTCTGGTATTCTAATGTCCCAGGACCCACCTGCTCTGAAGAGTGCTCCTGCTGCGTAGTGCATGGCCAGAGCGTGCACCAGCTGTCGGGCGGTGGTGAAGACCGGCCCCCGTTCAAACAAGGAGAAGGACAGAGGCGTGTGATCTGAGGCGATGTAGAGCTTTAGTGACGCGTGGATACTGACCAAGACATTCACCGGGTGAATGGTCAGTCTCTGTGCCCGCACCGGGTGGACCAGGGCCTGTACAGACTGGAGAACCTGGGAACACATTATCATTATTTTATGCATTATTTGACCATTTGTGTTACAACATAGAAAGATCACCTTTTACCACCTTTAGGAAATTAAATCTGAAAATTTTGGGCACATTCAATTCAAGCTACTGTATATATATATGTTCTTGATGCTTATTCGATGACAATGCGGTTTCTCTTCTGCAGCTGGGCAGACAGCATCAACATCCTCACAAGAGTACAATATTACAATTTACAATATAATATGTACAACTGTGAGTCCTTTCACAACATAAATCCTGTTTTGTCTACTTTTTCAAAGTATTTCTTTATTCACCCCTGGGTACCAGGCAATCTGTAACCAATTGGTTGCCCACACTGCAGCATTGTGCGGTCGTCTGGTATGTCTGGCCTGAACTGAATGTGCAGCTGCAGTAATGATGCTGTAACTACCTCATCAGGACTTAAATTAGAGCATGATCTCACGACGTGCACCTGTTCTGGGGCTCCGGGCGCAGGTCCAGGCCTCTCCGTGCTGCTCTGCGCTGCTGCTGCGGGGATGTACGTGTGGAACAAAGTCTTGATGTAGTAAACAAAGGTGTCTTCAAGGTAGACTCGGGCCGGCTGCAGATGGAAAATGACCTGCGGACAAGCAAAGTGGTGTGATTAGCGTTTTATATTCAGGTTTAGGTAATGCCTTTTTAAGATCTCTAAAGCAGGAGAGTAAAGAAAACAGGGGTGTTTAAACAAATGGAAAAACAATAAAGAGGACTTCTGTGGATTATCTGGCCTCACTCCACTGTTACATGACAAATTTTGTAGTCAAATAGGTTTTTGAAGTTAAAAAGTAATTTAAAGATATCTTTACATTTGTTTCGATTGAACAGATCCAGTTTAATTGATTTGCATGCATTTATTGTGACAGTGATTGGGTTCTTTTTATCACCTTTTTAAAATGGATTTTATGTCAATATGTGTAAAGTACGTATGTTGCATAACATTTGTTATGATGATTTATTGTAAAACACCATTATATTAGAATATACAATATTTTAAATGTAAAGCTACCATTTGTATATCGCTGACTCTGCCCTGTTGCATTCTCACATATGACCACTAGATGCTGATGATGTTAATGCACACCTTACATTATCTGGCTGGTCTGACAGAAGCACAGAGACTACAGTGAACTAATGAGGAGAAGGGTGTCAGATCTGTCTTCTCCTGGCACTAATAAATACAAAATTACAAATAATGTTAACATATTCAGCAGTCACTAATACACAGTGTACCTCTTCTATGGTGCATGCGTCTGGAGCCAGGTTGAGCTGGAGAGTCATGAAACAGGACTGTTTGAATTCCTCCAGTGCCTCTGGAGTGTCGAAGGGGTCAGCGTCACTGCTCCACAGACCCCTGCTCTCCACTACCACCCGCTGGTCCTGACACAGCAGCACAGGGAAGTGGAAGCTTGCTCTGTTGTATAGCTGGTTGTCCACTTGCAGACTGGAGCAGTAGACTTGGACCCTGGAGCCATCAGACAGTAAGGCTGAGGGAGGGGGAGCTTCTGCATTACGGTCATCGTGGAGGCCTAACAGTGACGGGAGAGGAGCAGGGGACAGACTCAGGAGCAGTTTGGTGAGAGTCAGTCTGAGCAGCTCCACAGAACCAGACGGGTTTGTGATGTCATCATTCAGCAGCACACAAGCTTCACTCAGGAGCACTCTGAAGGACAGTTTTAGACTCCTGTGGAAGAAAGCCACAAAGTCCAGTCAAGTCCAAACTATTAGAAAGCACCACTTTATTTAAAATATGTTCACAATAATATATTTTTTTCTTGTGTAGAAGTTTTCTAGTGGAGATGTGGTGAACTGGAAAATGTGAATCTTGCGGTTGATTCAAATATTATCCTAAAACCCATTTTAGTATTTGTAAGTTAGTAACAGATTAAGCAATAAAACTGTTTTAATATCAGTGCTGTATATTGTTTCAGTCACGGATTAGTCCAATTTTTATTCATACTTTGAGACAATGCAACTTTATACGCACATAAAAACATGTATTAAAGCTTTATTCATGTTCAAGTGTTAGCAGACATTTTATAGCTTATTAAACTAATTTGCAGTTCTGTCAACAAACAAGTATTTTAACACGCTGAGTGTGAGAGGTTGGATTTTGTCTGCTTATGTGCCATTTATTCACCTGTTTGCTGTTAGCTATGTTGTTTCTAATAGACTAAAAGATTACCATCTGATGTAATCTGTTTACATTCAGCTAATATGTGATTATTTTAATTCCATGTTCTGCCAAATGACAAAGTAGCAACGTGTTGATGTCATGGAATAAAGCTGTAAGACTGATCTACTGTATTACCAATTTCATTTATGACAACACCGGCAGTTTTATTGCCCTCCTGTGGTGAAAATTATGTGCGTTTCTTCAATGTTTGGAGTTTAGTAACAACTGCTGCATGTAAAAAATAATCATAAAGCAATTTGGACAGAGCATATAAAAGACACATGCGTAGATAGCTGTAGGTTAGAAATACCAAACATTTTATTGATAAAATATGTCAGAAGCATAGCAGGCCGTAAAAGAGCAGCGGGTGCATGAGCGGTACCTGGAGTGCGGGGAGATTACAGGGTCCATGCTGCCCTCTGGTGCCAAAGACAAGACCAGGGTCCCCTTCTCATAAGACACGTCTATGTAGAGGCAGCCAAAGCCCGCCAGGAACACCACCTGCAACAATAACACAAGGTGAGATCAGAAATAATGAGGAGAGAGGTCTGAGAGCAATTATGGACAGCACACTGATCAGCAACTATCACAGGTTACGCCATCTTTTGTTCGGGTTATAAATGATGCATTGAGAATAATTAGTCCTGTTCTGAGTAGTCTTCAACATAGACAAATGAAACCTCTAATTTGCATTCTTCACATCAGAGCAAATCCAAGTTTCAGATCACCTCCATTGGTGCTGCCGGACACCTTCCATTTTCTCATATTGTGCTTCCATTCTTCTAAATACAAACTCAGGATGTTATCTTATGTCAGCATTGCAGCAAGTTGCAAATAATAATAATGCATCGGTTTTGTATAGCACTCAAAGACGCTTCACATGTCACTATTCTTTCATTCCATACACGGTGGTGATAAACTACTACTGTAGCCACAGCTGGCCTGGGCCAAGTTGACAGAGACGAGACAACCAGTATCTGTCATCGGCCCCTCTGACCACCTCCAACCATTCACACACACCAGACTCACTCTAGGCAATGTGGGTGTCTTGCCTAAGGACACAACAACAGTTTGGCAATTTACAATTAAAGCCGCCTCCACTGTGGCACCTGGTGTTCACATCACAGTACTAACCAGGCCCTGCCCTGCTTAGCGTCAGAGGCCTGATGGGATCTGGCTTTCACATGCATTTGACAGAACGCACAATTTTGAATGTAAAAGATGATCACACATCTGTTTACTTGTTTTAGATGCATGCATTGTTTGGCCGTACTTATCTTTATAAGTGAAAAAGAGGACCACCCCCACTCAGCCAAACAGCTCTCTGCTCAAAGGGTGAAATAGTGACCTCCTTAGCTCTTTCTTACAAGTATGCACAATAAAAATGGTTTTCTCTTGTAAGAGGAAGATGGCATGTTGTGGTCTCATTTGTTCAACATTTGACTCTTTTAAGCCAGCGTTTCTGTTGGGACAAACAACATGTATTATTTATGAAAACAATATTAGCTAACCGCAATCTCGGAACATACCATGTCAATGAGTCTCAGATAATCCCAATAATGACATGAAATGATAAACGAATCACATGGAAACATGGAGAGTAAAGAAAGGAAGCTGAAAGCCAGGAGTAGGTCAAAACTAATCCTCTTTGACCATAAACTTAATATTTACTCAGTTTCAAGTCTCATGAACAGATAGAGTTGCGTCAGACTATAACCTGCTGCCCTCAGGTTCAGAAACGAGCTCCTCATGTGGAGTGAAGGCTGATCTGTGCGGCACGCTTCAGCGCAGTCACAACAAGAGCAACCTTTGGCGTTTCACCTCAGCCCCGAGGTCACAGACGGCGTAACCAGAGAAACCAGTCTGGCCTCAGCTGTGACCTGCAGCAGCCTAGACCCAACAGTAAACATTAGCCGCGAACACGAGGACAACTCAACACGACTGCGGAGCCCAAAGACACAGATCCCCACAGTGGGAGGAGGAAAGCACCAAACATCAAGTTTAACAAACACTTTTATGCAACTATCGAAAATCGGGGGGGATTGGTTTCAGTTCAAGCAGGAGGTTGATCTTAACCAGCTGGATTTACTGTCTAGGATACTAAAATATTGACAATGATTCCTTGAAAGATATTTTTTCTTTCTTTCTTTTTTTAAAAACATTGATTGGTTTCTATAATCATAGGTAATTCCTATTAAGTTTTCTAAATAGTTTACATTTGCAGTATATTGTAAGGCACTATTGACTTTTCATGATGGGGGGAAATGTACAGTGATCTCGCTAGTGTCTTACCTGAGTGCCTGGGCTGTTGATGTCTATGGGATCAGTCCAGTCCGGTGTGCAGTGGTCTGAGGTGGTCTTCAGCTGTAAAGTGGGCAGTGCATCTTTCTGTCTGCACTCAGGGAAACTGGAGAAGTGGTGGTACAGCTCATGGTGCAGGGAAGTATTGGCAGGCAGAGGAACACAGTAGAGCTCAGCCCTAGGAGTCTCTAAACATTACACAAGTGAATAGCTTTTTAGTTAGAATGTTTGTTTGTATGGCTCCATGTTGTCCGAGCCCAGACCATTGCTCACCTTTACATAATTCCTTTAGTAGCATTGGAATGGGACATTTGTTGTGGATGACCATGCGTGGGCAGGGATCTTCGTTTAGTGTAATATATGTCACCCCGAGGTGCTCCTGATACGTCATCACCAAAGCTCTGCAAAACACAAAATACAAACAAAGCCATAAATATGGAGCAAAGACAAGAAACTTTCCAGCCCAATAACCACATGTCGATAAGAACCCCACCCACGGCACTAAAAGTCTTTATTTATTTGTGAATGTCACAAAAATCGAAATAATTGGGTCTAAGGCCTCACCCTGATCATCACATTCTTCATAAGAACAGAATATTGACACACATTTGCATGTGCTTTCTAAACATGTGCATTTGTAGTTCAAGATGATAAAATGTTTGTGTAAAACCTTGCTAAAAGTTGCTGTTATGACTAGGGCCGGGACGCGATTAAAAAAATTAATCTAATTAATTAGAGGCTTTGTAATTAATTAATCTTGATTAATCACATTTCAATTGCAT
>JAPMNZ010935591.1:0-13216 GCA_029875035.1 Pomatoschistus microps | reverse complement strand
AATAAATATTTGTAAATTGTGAAATCTGCATGTGTATTTATTTATTCATTTATTATATTTAGAGTTTTGATCCTCTTTTCAAACGCGGTCGTCTCGTCCCCATCTTAAACCGTTCTCCGGCTACCTGAGAGCGCCATCTGTAGGCTTACACCTGTAAGCACAGTTTTAGCAGAAAGGTCGCCATAGAAAACCATGGAACGATTACTGGCTCTAAAACTGAATAAATTATTGCTTTAACTGAATGTCTCCATTGTGAGATCAATGAAGTATATCTTATGTTATCTTTATTTGTCCACAATATTACCCAGAAAGGTTTTCTGGGTAATATATTGTGTAAAAGGATAGGTCTGCAGACAGAGCAGAGGAAAGTTGTACTCTGTAATTGACCCATCCTGAGTCATCATGGGACACAGAAACAGAAACAATCCTAATATTCATTCAATGCAAAGGTTGGCTGCACAGATGACCCATAATACGTTTTCTTTTTCATGGGGATCTTAATTTCGTTGTTGTTTGTGGCTGGTTCACTGTAGAAACCCAAGGGCCACGTATGTATTATCTCAAATTGTCTTACAGTTTATCCGGATAAGACCCAGAAAGTGTAACCACATGTGTTTTCCAGAGGATCCCAGCAACAGGACATCTGGAGGACACCCCAGCAGGAGAAATAGAGAGCCTTCACTAAAATAGACCTGCGGTGACTGAGGCACACTGTCGTAACAACACAACAGTTTGGAGGTAAAGGTCTGTCTGTACTGAGCCTGTATTTAAGTGAATTTGTACAAAAATAAATGTGATGCTAAATTTGGTAATACTGCTACTTTTTAATATAATGCTCATATATTATTGTAATGAAATAAACGAAACAAATCAGCAATCAGCAATAGATAGGCATTAATCAGCAATAGATAGGCATTAATCAGCAATAGATAGGCATTAATCAGCAATAGATAGGCATTAAACCACTGAGTAAATATAGCAAACAGAACAAATGTGATTTTCTTGTGTGATAATTGATTTTGAATATGGTGACATTATGCATGAAGGTATTTGATTTTCTCTCCCCATTGGTTCAACTGATCTCCCGCAAATATTCATGTAAGTTTTTCCAACTTTACAAAACATATTTTCTGTGTATTTTTTATGTGTAGGGGACAAAATGTGTAGCCCTATAGATCGCAAGGCAAGTTTATTTGTATAACAGAAATAATAGACACGGAAACTCAAAGGAAACGTTAAAATTATACAAGCGAACATTAAAAACATAGCCTACAAGCACATTAAAATCATAAACAGATTATCAACAATAATAAATAATCACACAACATACTTTAAAATAGTTCATTTAAAAAAAGAACTGATACAAATTGTAAATATTTTCAAAGTAGAGGACTAATGTTCCAGCTTCTTCCTTCTGGCAGGAGATATCGTTCGCTGAGATGAGGGACATGTCGATATGCTAACACCTTTTATTTTATGTATGTACTTGTCTTGTGCACACTGGGGACTTTTAAAAATGTATTCCAATGTGGTTTTTCTGCAAATGGCAAATAAATTAACCTGAATCTGAAACTCATGTGGGCTTTTTGTTTATTTAATAAAACTTTTTGTCTATCCCAGCAGAATTAGTCTGCTTTAAGTAACATTAAGTGAACAAATCAGACCACAAATTTCTGTCTTTAGCTTATAAGGAAACATTTCACATTCTACATACTGAGAAATGATTGGCTGAGAGAAGGCGGATTCTCTCTTTTTCACTGTAAAAGTTGAAGAAAATGCATGCATGAGGAAACTAGTGATCAAACCAAACTGCTGGAGAGCAACGTTATGATATCGTTTTTTTGTGGTTCACAGTTCGGTATCAAGTGTGAATAACAAACAAATAAATACATACATTATTTGCATTATAATAACCGGTAAGCTTTTAAATATATGCATAATTAAAAACAAAAATTGAAAAGTTAAAGTTACATACATGCCCTTTAAGCTGGGTCGTGTGTTACTTCAATACACCTCATCCAGCAGCTCTCTTTGGCAGCGGGGAACACGGCATGGAAAAAAGGAAAAGATTTTGACAACATGGCGCACTACTACTGTGGAGAAAAGTTTCCTCTGGGCCCTGAGCAGCGAGATTATTGACATCTGCATTGTACCGTGACAGAACAGACCGACAAGATAAAGAAAGAAACTCTTGCACACGGCCGAACTGCGGCTTGGGATGAAAGCGACACTTTTTACGCTGACAAAAGCACTTTCCCAGGATGGAGAAGCCGCCGACTCTCCGAGAAAAGGTAAATAAACGCACGAAGAGAATTGGGAGACACGTAGGTTACACTTGAACGTGGTTTTAGCAGCTGCTTTGTATTAAAAACTGGACAAAATAAAGTTATTGCAGAGGTAGCGAGAGAGGCGAAGCTGTGACGTGCACATGAGGCTAGCTTTACCACCACTTTTAACAGGCGAACTAGGCGAAAAACTCTTTTTAATCTATTTCAGTCTGACTTTGAGAAACATTTATTGATTTGGTTGTATAGACGTGAGTAATACAGTATGTGGTTGTCTAATTGTCCTTAGATAACACACAGTTTAATTTCTTTAGATGTATACACTGAGCAATAAACCTTTATTTACCCGTATTATAGGCTCAGAATGTGTGTTTCACCTACCACTTATCCCCACCCTCTTATCTGCTCTGTGATTATTCAAATCTCCAGGTTTGACTTTATTGTTTCAAATTAACTACACAATTAGATTAACAAGAACACGATCAAGGAAGAAAATGAAGCAAATGTCCATTATCCATCCATTTTCTTCTGCTTCATCCATTGCCGGGTTGTAGGGGCAGGAGTCTAAGCAGAGACGTCCAGACTTCCCTGTCCACACCAGCTCTTCCAGCTCATCCCAGGCCAGCTGGAAGACAGTCCCTCCAGCGTGTCATGGGTCTTCCCTGGGGTCTCCTCCCAGTGGGACATGCCCAGAACACCTCCCCAGGGAGGCGTCCAGGAGGCATCAAGAACAGATGCCAAAAAATACTGAAAGCTTAAAAAAACGTGATAAACATAGATTTCATCTTTTTAGATTTCAAAATAACAGCGGGTAGAATACTGGAGACATGGTCAATTGTGGTTTAGGCACTAATGTTCCGTAATTTTAATTGTGTAGTTTTAAGTTGAAGTCTATCGTTCCACCAGCCCTGTAACGCTCTGATTTGGCAGTTGTCCTTTTACCTCCTCTGTGGGCTATTTCCAAAGTGTTGAGATAACAGTTACCTAACTATATAAAACACAACAAATCCACCAATAAAATGAAACAATACAATTAATCTAACTTGTTCCGATCTCTCAAAACACTTTGGTTCAATCACTAGTTTTCACATGTATTTTGATGATCCATCTTCTTTGGACTGAAAAGAGAAAAAGAGAGGAACTCAGCCAATCAGCTCTCAGGCAAAACCTTAAATAGTATTAAGTTCTGGAAAATATAACATGCTTTCTGATAAGATCTGCCACGCCTTACACAATACTCCTCTTCAATTATACCTTTTACTCCGCCAATGTCATTGCTTGTTGACCTCATATTCATGCAAGAGGGAAGGATGGAGTGTGGGTCTGACAGTCATGAAGAGAGATCTCAGTTGAAAATTAAAGCTTTCGATTAACCAGTCAAACCTATTTGCGTTCCCACTTTAACCTACTGTAAGCTCCTGAGCCTTGGGTAATGAGTGAGAGGACGAGATCACTATACGTACAAAGCCCACTCTGCTGCTGTGCTCTCTGTGCCTCTGGAAGTAATTACTGAGGCCTATTCCATAAAGTAGGTGTGGTGAGAAAGAGGTGAAAGGGAAACTTGCCCCAAAAGTGACGGCCAATAGAATCATTCTTTCAACACACATTCACAATTAGCACATTGCAAAGACTACAATTAAAAAAAGTTCTTGACTAACAAAAAAGGGAATAAAGATGAGCAAAAACACATTAAATCCAACAATCAATCAATCAATCAACAATGTTTATTTCAAAACCTGTGCAACACCAAATTACAGAAACAGTTTTGAAAAGGAGTTGTATTACGCTTAATGAAGATTTGTCAATGGAATAAACATCTTGTTTTGTTGTCATTGGGCAGAACTGAAGCATTCTTTTCTCAACTCAATGAGAATAATTTATACAAACATTCAAAGTGTGTATGTAGATTGTAGTACCTGAAGCGTTAAGAAATATTAGCTGTGAATATTGTTTTGAGAAAAATGTTGTACCATTGGTTATAACTCTATAAACGTTTGTATGAGGTTATCATTCATGTGTACAGTTTTTCAGATGTAACATTCTTGAAGTTGTGTGTATGTATATGATGTGAGTGTGTGTGTGTAGTGTATGTGTATGTATCTATGTGTATATACCTATATATATTTAATACATACAACTTTTTATTATTATTACTATTATTTGTTTTATTATTTGTATTATTATTATTATTATTATATTTTGTATTTATTTATTTTCATTTATTTATTTTCTGTTTTAATTGATAAAAAAAACAAAACGATTTCATGTATTCTTTTCTTTGCATTATAAATGTTGCCTTGTGAGGTTTTCGTTTTGAATTATGACATCCTCCTTGAATCCTAAAGGCAAAAACTAAAGTAAAGTAAATAAAGTTTAGAAAAAAAAAAACATTCTTAAAGTTATTTTATCTGGACAAAAAGTAGACGTTGACTTGAAAAATGACAGTACTTTTCTTACTACCACTAACTGTATTTTGCTTGTTTTGTCAGACAACAGCAAAGCCAGTTGGGTGTGTGACAACAGATGAAGCAATCAAATCTGGTCTGAGGAAAAGTGAGTTTATGGAGAAGATCCAGCAGAGCAGCGAGGCCTGTCTGCGTGGGGACTTCCAGACGGCTGTGGATTTGTACAGTGAAGCGCTTAGAGTCGACCCCCAGAACTGCATCCTGTACAGTAACCGTTCGGCTGCACGTCTCAAACTGGGACAGCACCAGGCAGCGCTGGATGACGCTCTAAAGGCAGGAGACATCAACCCTAAATGGCCAAAGGTAAATGTCATGAACGTAGCATTTGTTTGACAGAAACTAAACACAATACAAACATTATTTTGTCTGGTGTTGCACTGCTTTACTTGTTTTTAATTATAGCATTATACTCGAATCGTGTCATTTTACATTCCGCTCACATTTAAACCTATCCGTGGCTGTTTATATGGTCGATGATCAATATATAACGTTTTCTGGGGTCTTGTCTTTGATCTTGTCGCAGCGGTGTGGACTCACCTGTGATAGATTTCACATTACTCACCCACATAGATTCAGTAGAGGACCAATTTCTCTCGTGATAGAAATATATTGATTTGACAATTTAGCATGGAGAGATACTTTTGTCTCAAAGAAAGATGGATGATTATGGGGCAGAGCCAGACTGATGATAATTCCTCCCTGCGAAACTCTTATTTAGCCAACGCTTTTGAACCATTTTAAGGTTATTGTGCCTCTTATGTATATTTTTTAAGCCAACATTTTCAACTATGTATAATGACACCTGTGTGAAGAATATTCCATCTGTTTCATTTTAAAGTGAAGTGCAAAGAATCAACATTTGCTTTGGAACATGTTTAAGCGTCTCCCCTATTGGACGTTTTATTCAGTTGCCACTAGGGGGGAGTCTTGCCAAAGAGGATGACCAGCAAATGTCCTCTGAAGTCTTTTTCTTCTGGCTTCTGAGATGACTGTTCATTGTTTTATGTTTTATGAGCTGCGTTACTATTCACATATTTCACCAAATATCACTGGATTTCAACCAAAGCCTCTTTGAAGATCTTTATTGCATTGTGATGAGCTTGGGGTTTGAAAAATTGAATACATTATTTTGTCATTGTATTGAATGATAGAATTGATTGATTAGACGCCCCAGCCTGAAGGAAGGTGGAAGTCAGATGGGCTGTAACTGGATTGTGGGTGATGGAAACAGGGATTAAATCAGAGAAGTGCGCTGGCATTTAGATCCTGTGCGACTCCATAATATCATCAGTCATACGTCCTCTGACCACACTTTTGGATTGGCCTGTCAGAACTCGACAGCTATGGTTTTGCTGCCCCAAGCACCAGCGATCAGCCCAATCTATAAAGTCCAGCAGCCACACATACAGGGCCCTCTTGTCTCATCTGTCTGCTTTCCTCACTGCATGTGCCATATGCAGTCTATGAGAAGAAAGCAGCGTAATAAACATGGACAACTTTAGGGTCTGTGTGTCTCAAGCTCTTATTGAGTTCAAAAATCTAAAAGAAGGACAAACTAAGGTGTAATTTCAGAGCCACACTGAGGGTAACATGCTGTGGGCCTGAGAGGTTTCAGTGTATGAGCTTAGTTGATACATCGATCTATAGTTCGTCTATAGTTGGTCAACTAAATGTTTTTATTATTCGACTATTAATAATGAATCAATAGTTTGCTTTCATGTTCTATAATTCTATTTCAGTTGGAGGGCAGGTGCCAATACAACTCCATGGGAAAGAAAATGTCCTAATGTTTTCCCAGCTACTGATTAGATTCACAAACCTGCCAACATCGTGCCTGTATTTCTATTTGATATGTATTGACAAAGACAATGCAGAACTTTGTCAACGTTTTTTTCATGTGGATTGGCCCAGGAATAGAGAAATTAGCTCTAAACTAAGACTAGAAGTTTGACTTCTGACAGTTTCCATAGTGACCAGGAAAGATTTTTCAGCCGCCCTCCACCGCAATGTTATACTATACACTCTTTGAAATGTTGTGATATCACATGAACGCAACCTATTACCAGACTTTTGGATGCAGAAACTGCAAAAACAACAACTCTCATTTCACCTGTTTAATCAATACAGTTATATTTCTCTCAAAACATTGCAGTCATTTTATACCTAGTTGTGTTTAAATAAATGTATGCATTGTGAATTTGGTTCAGATGTGTAATAATTTGCCCCTGTTTAGTCGATTAAACGATCGTGAGGGCATGCGTCAAGAATTTCTTTGGTCGACTACAGCCCTATAGCAATGAGATGATTCTGTGTAGAATAAAGCAGAGTATAGCCAATAAGTACTGTATACATTTTTAAGCTCTACGTTTTCCATCTAAATAATTGCACGAATTTGGGTGACCATGTTTTTAATTCAAGCTTTCCACAGCGTTATCACAGTTGAAGGAAAAAGACCACATCCTTGTTTGCCTCGTGTGCCTATCTGTGCTCCATCTGTCCCTCTCAACATGGCTGTATAATGGCATGTTAAACAAACAGCTTTTCCTGCTATCAGTCCCAGCCTCGTGCATGAGCGCTGTCAGGGGAGCACTCAAGGAACCAAAAGACAAGTGGCTCTGCAGTGCCACAGGGACGAGGCTCTGTCATTTGCATATTCTCTGATTATATGTAATGATGGCTTCTATTTAGGGGATTCTGCCGGCTACACTGTCCTTCTACAGGATGCTGCAGCTTCTGGTACCTACTCAACTAATCATGCTTTAAGTCCACACATTTCCACAGCTTGTGTTTGTGCTTACTTCATTATTGCTGACACAAAATGGGCCATTCATGTCTCGCTGGGATGTCCTTGGGTTTGATAACGAATGTTTGCTGTTGAAAAGGTTACTGTGTGGACTTCTGAAAAGGGACATTCATTACACTGACAGTGGGTTCTCTAATTGTCTGTAAGGTTGGCATCCAAGTATGATTTTTTGCGGGGATGATGGCACATACTGTTCTTAGGTTATGTGTCATTGGGTTTGGATTGAAAGAAGAATGTATTTTCTATCTATGTAATAGACACAGCAGCTCATATATTATTCTATACAGTCTATGTATACAACTCAACAATACATGGTGAATAATTATATAGCTTGGAAAGATATAAAGTACACCTACTGGTGAAGGTTACATAATTTATTTATAAATTTCAGTGTTGCAATACATTTATTATATTTTAGATGCATCATAGCCTCCCTTAAGTATATTTCCATTTATTGGCTAAATAGACAAAACAATACAATGATTGCGGTATAAGCAGTTGTGTTTGTCCCTTAACATGTGTGTGGGTTTGTGTGATTGTTCATGTGTGGCGTCTGTTTGGGGCTAAAATAAGGTCTTTTCACCAGTTCCCTCTCGTTGCCCTCGACTGTTGTTTTCCGTCACTGCGCAGCTCACCATGGAGAGAACAGAGTCATGAACCACTAATAAGAGGGTTCCGATCCGCTGCTACCCAGCTGAGGCTTAAACTAATGAACAAATCAAATGAACGGCATGTAATTACAGGCCGCAGAGCACAGAACGGACAGAGGGTTGGCGCTAGTGGGCACAGACGTGACATTATTTGTCTGGAAATTTTTTGAAGAGACAAGAAGCTGTGAAGTTTTGGTTTTTTTCATTAAGCCCATACATACAGACCATGCTGGAGAGAAAGTGACCACAGCTGCAGGAGTAACAATACAAAGGATAAGGCTCAATGGCTTCCTAGAAAACATGCAATAACTTAAGTTTAGCTTGAGTAGTAGATGACATGTAACTGTCTGAAACCATAGTGTAGCTGTGTCTGGTGCAATGCTCAGTGAAATACTGAGATGATGTCAGCCACCAACTAAAACTCTATTCCTTCCTCTACCTTTAATTCCTTATAATTTAACTTGACTGATTCCAAAAGCTCACCCAGGTCGCTGTGATGGTGGCCAAGTGGTTTTCCCTCTCTGCCACCCAGGCGCCCCACTAAATTACAGTCTCTGGTAAAATTTAATCGCTTTCCACAAAACGGACGTAAACACAGAAAAGAACAAAACCAATCTATCATTCTGCAGTAGCCATAAATGCTTTTGTTCCTGTCTGGTGATGTAATGTGCATGACCTTCTGGTCACTGAACGAGGTAAGTCTCACTATCTGGAGACAGCATGACTCAGACAGCCCCTGATGTCACCCAGGTTTTAATTTGTCTGCATATAGCTCATGCAGAAGTGATTATCATGCTGGTACTCACCATTGCAGATAAAAGAAAACACGGTAACTCTCTCTGTTTTCTAAATTGGGTCCAAGCATTGTATGGGTAAAAATCCCATCTCTTGTTATGCCACTTTGCAGATAACTAATTCAGAAATTAAATGCAGGCGTTTCTTGTCCCTGTTGAAATAAAGCTTGTCAAAGCGTAGGTAAACATCACACAACAAGAAACTTTCAATCACGGAAAAGAATGCTGTGCTCTTAGAGTAGGTTTTCCCTCCGGATCATTGATTACCAGCTTAATAGCTTTTTGCTTGCTATTACATCGGAAGAAATGTCAAAAGGCTCAGAGAAAGCTCTGCTCATTGGCATGCCTGTAGCATAATCGTCTGCGGCTGATAGTGGATCAGCTTTGCAAGCTTGTCCAAATGAGGGAAACAATTGCTGCTTGCTCCCAGCACAAACCCTGCAGGTTATACATGATTTCTTTCTTTTGGGCTTTTCTCCCTCAGCTTTATACACTGCCGGCCCCTCCCACATGGGACCCCACAGCTCAGGACCTAAGACCTGAATGTCTCCAGAATTAGCACAGGCTGGCTCTGAGAGGGAGAGCTGTCCCAGTGGAGAAACCGCATAGAGCGGGCTGCAGAGGCCCATTAGTACACGGCACATAAACATGGCCAGATGAATAGTAGTACTGTGGGTTTATTTAGATCTTATCATCTGCCCTATCCTTTCATTTTCATCTCTGAGCTTCAGGTGAAAACCATGCTCATGGTTCATCACGGTCAACTACAGAAGCCATGTTCACAAAGACACTTCTATAGGTTGATAACTTTTATTGGTGGCTCTTTTTTTGCAGAAGTATCATAGGTAAGCCCTGTTCCCTCTATTTATGATGTAGTCTGCCCTGAATCTTCCCAGAAGTCAGTTCGTAAATAGGCCACTAATGTCTCCGGGTGATTCGTTGTGTCTAATAATACCAAGCATTTTTATCTTTTTCAATTATAATTGTATAGTTGGTGCTTAGGATAGAGCTAATGAATGGTTTCTTATTATAACAAAAGGAACAAGTCTGATACCATAAAGAACCACTTCTCATACCGTTTGTTTCTGTTGAACTTACAATGTTGTGCATTTTTCAAAGGTTAATGTAAATGTCAGTGCCAATTACATGAAAACATTTGTCCAATAACAGTTTACATGAGTGTGTTTCTGTCAGATTCATTAGCAATCAGCTGTTTTTTCTTCCACTGCTGCTCATGGGGAACAAGAATGTAATCAAGATTTAGTTTAAGTCTGACCTACATTTTGTGTGTGGAGAGCTTCATAGTGCAGTATCCTGGTGATTACCGACTTAACCAGCATGTCATCTATGATTAATGATAGATTATTCCGAATAAATAATGAATGTTTGGAAATCTATTCTGAATGAGCCAAAATATAACAGTATTAAGGTTTTTAAAATCCCAGATTTCGTCTCTCGATAGCAGGAAGTCCCACTTAATATTCAGCTCCAGCTCAAAGAAAGATAGATCATGTTTTTTTAGAGCAAGTTTGTTGGAGTGTAATGGCCTGCAGCCTAATTCATTCTTCTGAAGTGCTCCTTGCAGATCTCAGGGTTCGTTTTTAGGTAGCTAAATTACTCACTTGTGTCAGGTTATTACAATTAGCTGTTTGAATGTCGATGTTGTTGTGTCTTCTGCTGAATTCTTTTTCCCCATAATGAGTTTTACAGGGAGAAACACTCGCAGCAGCAGCAGCGGTGGCAGTGAAATGAGAATGCCTAGGGAGACGTATTAGCTGAAAAAACTTGAGTACACAGTGTAGGTGGTTTATTTATGGACATGGTGCTGACAAATGCCATCCCTCCTTATGTATATCATTGGCACTTGACTGGAGGCTGAGCAGCTCTCCTCGTGCATGGTAAATCCAGCATGTATGATGAGGGTTGCATTTGACTTGTGTGGAGAAATTCTCGGTTGCCCTGACTATCGCTATGATCTGGCCATATACTGTAGGGGACGTTGATAGTCCATACAAGATGCAATCACAGCTGTGCATTCAGAAACTAGTAAACTCACACGAGAGACAAAACTCACGCTGTTGCCCAATATGCCAACATTGTTTGCTTTTTACACTTAAAAAAATCCAATATAATCATTAGTCATCTGTTAGAAAAAATGATAATCACTCATTTGCCTTCATTCGTTGACTAATTAGCTAAAGCTTACAGTTCTACGATGCATATTCACAACTAAAACTGAACTGGACCGACAGAGAGACCTAAACGTTGTCTTTGTAACTTTAAACTTTGTCTCATAGATTTATTTCTGTTGTTTTCATTAATTAATGTTGGTAATACAAAAATGATTGCCACTGTTTAGTGTGTCGATTCTCGATGCTAATCTTTTATGCATAATTGGTTGTAGTTGATGAAATATTCTTTTCATTTTGATTAGGATGCACCGACATATTGAATAATGTGTTTGCATCATTTCACTTGTTCAAATTTACCCTTTGTTGATGCTGTCTAATTAGTGCAAGGAGCTCAACTGTAAATGATGCAAGTTTTTGAAAGGTTTTGCAAGTATACACAAGCTGAGAAGAAACAATAGTGTACTTATTACTTTAGTACAAACAGCTTAAAGGAGACATATTATGCTAAAACCGGATTTTTTTAGCTTGTATAATGTATGTCTGCTGTTCCCTTCAAAACAGACCTCGAGTTATTTTTTAGATTTCAAAACAGAAATAGTTCCCGAAATTAGTTTTGGCTATTTCTAAAGTGAAATTACATTTGCTATGATTTCTGTATTTGCAGAATATTCAGAGGAAGTTAGAGGAAGCAGTCAATAGTGTCATTTTCTTTAAAGCCAAAAGTAAGGCACCATAGAACTCCCAGAGCTGTCATTTTGACTGCTTCCATTCAAATCAATGGAGCTGAAAATTACATCAAATCAATGGAGCCATTGATAACTTACTTAAAAGTAAGAAATCAATAAGGTTTACTCACTTTTAACAAATGCTACATCTAGTGTAATATAATTTTAACTACAGCAAAAAGGCTAGCGAATGCTAACTGCTGACAGTAAACACTATCTTGCCATGATAATTAGCACTTTTCCTCCACCTTCCTTTCCACCTGCGCTGGTGGAAGCAGTTAATCCACAAATTGACTTCTCTGGGAGTGTTAAAATGTATTGAAGTTTCTAATTAGAGACATAATAATTGTCTAATATATTTAACATATTAACTCACATTGAACCTATTACAAGGCTTCAAAACACATTTTGAAGCCTTGACTGATGTCACTTTTAAGTACACGTGTGTAAATGTATTTTATATTGTTTTGTGTACAGCACTTTGTAATTCTTATCTGTGATTAGCGCTTTATAAATAAACTTTACTTACTTACTTACTTACATAACCTTCTGAATATGTCAGCTGTTGGAACACATTTATACGTTCACGTTTCCATCAGTCTGAAGCCCTCCTTAATCTGGTATGGTTATTATTTTTTCAAATGTGTAATGAACAGCACTGGATTTCTCATAACTCGAAATGGAATTGTTTTATTCATCACACCAATACATAATTAAAGAGGGAATTACAATCTTTTGGTTTGACGTATTTATTAAAACGCCTTTGGTCAGCGTCGCATTGTATGTTTTGACAGTAAGAGCTGTTCTGGCATCTTTTGTTTTAGCACAATAAATATGTAATGCTGTGACATCCCATGTGACTTGTGAGAGCTGCGGCCTAAATCCAAAAACACACACACACACACACACACACAAAATTGGGGTATTCTTCTGCAGCTACATCATTAACATCTTTGATCATAAATATTTAAAGAAGCACAAATTGCCTACAGTCATTTCGGTAATAAAACAGTTTTTTTCCTTTCAGCTTCTGAATGTGATCAAGCGTGTCTTTTCAGATTCTTATTGTTTGGAAAGATCAAACTTGTATGTACAAGTACAAATGAACTGTTGATACAATTGCAGCCTATTGATAGATAGTCATAAATAATTCTTATACTTGTTGTTATAAAAAGCGTTATATAGCTATAGTTAAATAGCTCACTCTTATGGATCATTTTCTCATTGCAGTTTAAGTGGTCTTTTAATAAGCACCTGTTTGATTGCACCAGTGGTCCTCGTCTGTATTCTCACTGCTGTGTAATGGTTTGTATGAGAACCATAACCATTAGCCCTCAAAATGATACAACCTGTGTTTTGCGC
>JAPMNZ010935573.1:0-27366 GCA_029875035.1 Pomatoschistus microps | reverse complement strand
TTGAAGTGGGTGTACATTTCTGGTCACGTATAGATTTTTTCATAGACATGAGGGCAGGGGAATCCTCCTGGCTTTAAAGGTTAAGGGGATAGAGGCTGTAATCACAGCGTTTAGATGGTTGTACAGTGTCCTATATAGGCTGGTATCACCATTAAATGATCAATGACTTGAATGATGCTGTGAATCTAATGACAGTTGTGTGTTTTGCAGAAAGTGCCTCTTTGCATCTTGAAGTTGAGCCTGATGAAGCCAATAAGAGCAGTGAGTCCGAGTCCTCTGTGACGCATGAGTCAGAGTCCTCAAAGTTCAACTCCTCTGAGTCTGGCTCCACATCTGACTCTGAGTCAGAATCTTCAAACTCTGAGTCCTCGGAGACTGATAACTCTGACAAGCCCACTTCTCTGATAAGACAGCCACGAACATATCACAAGTGCAAATTGTGCGCTAAAACATATCTAAATGTAAAGGCTTATAAAAAACATTTGATTATGCACAAAATGGCAGATAAAGCTATATCTAAACCTAGATCTAAACCTAAATCTAAGCTTAAATCATACAAATGTGCTGACTGTGACAGCGCCTATTCTTCTCAGGAGGATTTCTTTTCCCACGTCAAACATAGCACACAGTGTGTCTCAAACTTGAGATGTGACCAGTGCAACAAATGGTTCGCCTCTGTCAATTCCTGGATCAAGCACATGGTGCTCCACAACGAAAGACCGTTCTGGTGTTTCCAGTGCGCCCGGGGCTTCAGCCAACAGGACACGTTCAATTACCACATGTACCGCCACAAATGTAGGAAGTTTCAGTGCACCATCTGTAACAAAATGTTTCGGCTTTTAAAACAACTCAATGACCACTACAACACCCACACAGGGGAGAAGCCATACATCTGCACCTACTGCGGCAAGGGCTTTTCACAATCGGGGAGTATGTACGTACACAGGAGAGTCCATTTTAAAACAAAGAGGAGGACATCCACGCGCACTATCCGTCGCCTCAATAATGTGGAAAGGCTTTATCTCCAGAACACTGCACAGACACTAGCTGGGGCGATGAAGCAGACCCCACAGAGTGTGGAGGATTACGGCGAGCACAGCAGACCTGTAGCCAAGCGGTTGGAGTGGGTATGCTGCGATTGTGATCAGAGCTTTGAAGAAGTGACCCAGCTCCACAACCATTATATCCAGCACGCGACCGGAGAGATCCCCATGTTGTAAAGGTATTCTGTTCCTCATGTTTAAAATATTTATTTAAACTGGTGTATTGAATAAATAAGCCATATTGTTTGTCCCAACAGAAAGTCATGTTACAAATGTGAACAAATCTTCAGTTCAACATCCCGTCTTTATATTTTTTTAAATGATTAACTGCATATTCATTTTTTTGATTCTCCATAAAGAAAACAGTTAAAGGGGACTAGGCGGATGGATTTTATTTGCGTACTTTGGTATTGCGACTATTTCATTACTTAGGTGTAGGTTTTTGTTCATGTAAAGAAACTCCAATAGCTTTCATGCCAGTGTACAGAATGACGTTTGATTATATATTTTTTTAGGTGTGGCTTTATCATTGGGGTTTTCATTGAAAACCTACTTTTCTCTTCCTAGCATTATTAAATTGTGCACATGTATTACAAATGTTATTTTCTTTCTGAAGGTGTTTTTGCTTGAAATGTCACTGGTGTCAAACTTGCCATGTAATATTCAAGATATTGTTTAGTCTTTTCTTTTTTATTATTATTTACAAATGTCCGTGCTAACTATTACAGCTTTGTGCCAAAATAGCTGCTGAACAAAACCTTTCAGACTTTGTTTAATAAACACAGAATCATGACATTTATAAACATCACCTGGATTAGCAGTTTAGAATTTTAAATTATTACTTTTTTGCAGTTTCATCCTTCATCACATTTGCCTTGTTTTCTTTCTGTAATTACGTTGTATTAAACTCACTATGTACTTTTGGGTGTGGAAAATTACTTGCATGGTGCTATGAAAAATAAAGTACATTTAAAACCACACTTAATTATATCTATTGTAATAGGGCAAAAATGTATTTAGTCAGCCACCAATTATGCAAAATCTCACTGTAAAAATGAGGGAGGCCGTTAATTTTCACAATAGGTATACCTTAACTATGAGACAGAACGATTAAAAAAAAAAAAAAATCCAGAAAATTCACATAATCACTGATTTAAAAAAAAAAAATGCAAGATGATGGTGGAAAGTATTTGGTCAATAATAAAAGTTCATCTCAATACTTTTATGTACCCCTTGTTGTTGCAATGACAGAAATCAAACGTCAGTAACCCGGCTCTAAAGTGGCCAAAATGACGGGCGCTGACATACTTGCAATACCACACCGGGACAGAGGGGCTGGACCTGGAAAGGGAATTATTCAATGCAAATGTACGTATCTTTTGACCTCTCAAAAACGTCTTCACAGGATTGTCCAAAAGTTGGCTCTTGGCCCACATGTGTGTCAATGCTGAGGGGAGTGAATTTTTTTGGACCACTCTTGTTAAGTCGCTGTGAATTTTGAAGGCACTCGTTTAAATTAATGGGGCTCGTGCCGGCTGACGCATGCCCGGATGCGTTTTTTTTTCACTTTTTCCAGCCCGCGCTGCCATTTTGAACCACTCCATGGAAGCCCAATTTTTGGCCCATTAGTTAGAACTGTGGAGATAGGCGTGACTACGTCCGTTAATATATACAGTGTATGGTCTTCACACTGTTTTTGGGGCCCATTCCATGCAGATCTCTAGAGCAGTAGGTATGGTGTTCTTTGTATGTAACTTTCTGTATCCTCCAAACATGATGAGTTGAGTCTTTACCAAAATGTTCTATTTTGGTTTCATCTGACCACATGACATTCTCCCAATCCCCTTCTGGATCATCCAAATACTCTTTGGCAAACTTCAGACAGGCCTGGACATGTACTGGCTTGAGCAGGGGACACGTCTGACACTGCAGGATTTGAGTCCCTGGCGGCGTGTTACAGATGGTAGCCTTTGTAATTTGGTCCCAGCTCTCTGCAGGTCATTCACCAGGTCCCCTCGTGTGGTTCTGGGACTTCTCACTGTTCTTGTGACAATTTTGATCCCACGGGGTGAGATCTTGTGTAGAGCCCCAGATCGAGGGAGATTATCAGTAGTCTTGTATGTCTTCCATTTTTTTAAAAATTGCTCCCTCAGTTGATTTCTTCACACCAAACTGCATACCTGTTGCAGATTCAGTCTTCCCAGCCTGGTGCAGGTCTACAATTGTGTTTCTGGTGTCCTTTAACAGCTCTTTGGTCTTGGCCATAGTGGAGTTTGGAGTGTGATTTTCTGAGGTTGTGGACAGGTGTCTTTCATACTGATAACGAGTTCAAACAGGTGCGCTTAATACAGCTAACGAGTGGAGGACAGAACAGCCTCTTAAAGGAGTTGCAGGTCTGTGAGAGCCAGAAATCTTTATTTGTGGATGACCAAATACTTATTTTCCACCAAAATTCGCAAATACATTCTTAAAAAAATTCTCATGTTTTCTCATTCTTTCTCATAGTTGAGGTATACCTATGATGAAAATTACAGGCCTCCCTCATATTTTGAAGTTGGAGAAATTGCACATTTGGTGACTGACTAAATACCCTTTTGCCCCACTGTATATGGTAAATGCCACATTGTGTAACATTACTGTCCAAGAAGCAAGTTAAGATAAAAAGATCCTTTATTCATCCCACAGTGGGGAAATTTCCGTGTTGCATCACAAGTTATAAAACAGTAGGAAAGAGGAGCACACGGCACAAGTTAAGTGAACAATAGCTATACTAATCAAAATAAAATCTCTATCTCTAGCATCAATAACAAGAATAAAAACTCAATCTTGAAAATAATAAAGAGGTGCAAAAGTTTTACATTTGGCAATAAGAGGCAAGTTTAAAGTACTGTGTATTCAAGTGCAAGAAAGTGTAAGTTACCATTGAAAGTAGCAGAAACGGGCAAGTAGGAGCCAGGTTTGTGAAGATGGATCCTCCTTACAGTTTTTACACTGTACTGTGCCAAAACAACTGTGGAAAATAACATTCTAGTAGTGTTTTATTCGAAGTTACACACTGAAGATTTCTATTGTTCAATTTGAACCAAAATATACATTATACAAATTTTGAGATTGACAAAACAATCATTAATGGCAAAAAAACGTTGGTAGCAAACCTATACACAGACAAGGCAGTATGAGAAAATCACAGTCTATGGCGAAAACCCAAGAAACTTCACTTCCCACAATCCCTTGCAGTGTTGTCGTGTTGACGTCACGTGGTCCGGTCTTCAGCGCCTCTGTCGCTTTGTGCAGGAGATGAATTTGGGCGCTGGGCTGCTCTTTCTAATGTGAACAGGTAACTTCCGCTCCTATCATTTAATTTTACCACATGTTTTTGCATGTTTATTCTTTTACCGATGCGTAACTACTCTATGCGGCTTGGAATTATGACGAGAGGGCAATTCCACTGCGATATTAGCGTAAATCAATGTAAAAGCTAACCAGCTAACAATTTTAATGTTCACAAATGTATATAAGCGATTAGTAATAATGTGGAATAGCAGTTGTCATAAACACATACCAAATATTAGGTCTATTTGTGACACAGCCTTTTGTCCCAGTCATTTATAACACAACTGGGGTAAGCCCATTCATTGCCACCAGCTGTCGCCTCCTCACTAACAAAGACGCCTTTTCAAAGTTTTTAAGGCAACCTCGATATGTAAAGTGTGTATTTAGTCGTATCACCGTTGTACACACCCAGTTAAAGATGTAGTTGTTTTGGCCATATTTTAGACGTCATAATATAATGTAATGAAATATAAAACCAACACGATGTCTCCACACTTATTGCTAGTGGTTGTGTGAGACCATATCCTGTCAAAAAAATTGTTTTCTATTTTCAAATTATAACATTATTGAGTCGTTCTGTGAATTTTGCACATGTGAATTCAATGCAAGGCGGCCCAGGAATTGACAGGAGCTAGAGCCTTTAAGGCATGGGTACTGTATTTATTTTTTATTTAATATGGAACAATCAATATTCTGGAAATGAACTGTAAGCTGTACTGGTAAATATTATAACAAACAAAAGCTTGGCATATGTCACTTTGCATGTAATCAGAATCTGAATCATTATAGGAAGTCACAGACTAGAATATTGCTTTGGTTTTAAGTGCAAACATAGTAAGAAAATGTCGACTCTTGCTATGCCGTACTCTATTCTCTACTTCTCTACTCTTAACTTGTATATTAGATTATATTAGACTTGTAAAAATGAACCGTAATATTAACATTTTACGATTCATTTTTACAAGTTTGACCTGTCCCTCTAATGTACACATTCAACATATTTGTTCTATGTATTAAAGATTTAAATGCTGTTTTACAGTCATTTCAACTCATGATCCAAGCAGCTGGGCAAGATGCAGACTTCAGTTCAGATGAATTGCTCTAACACAGACACTATGGACTCGTCTATGGAAAGTGAAGCGCGGATGATTCTGCAAGAACCATGTCTGGTTGAAGAAGACAGTTTGTGTGAAGTTGATCACGATGACACTCTTATAATAGCATTGGACGAGGTTGAAGAGCACACAATAACAACAGAGCCAAACATGAGGTCTACCCAGTCAGAAAACCAACTAGAACCCAATACAGTTTCTGAGTTGGACCGCACTCATCTCGGGGATGAAGAGAAAACCAAAAAGACTCACTCAAAACTTAAAAAACAGGAAAAAGCAGCAAAAGTGGGAAAGAAGTATGTTCCGTCTAAAAAGGCTATGACAGATCCACTGAAGATCGACATGTCCAAACCTCTTCCTCTCTCATGTAAGTGTGAACATGCAAAAAGGTTAAATCTGGGGTACCTGACTTTCAAATCCCAAACAATGTAACTATGTAATAAATCCATCTAACTAATTCCTCTCTCTCAAAACAGTTTGCTTCTATTTCTAGTTTTCATCTGCACGTGTTATTGGCCTCACTTCCTTCGATCAGTGTAAAAGCGTGAGGACCACCCTCACTCAGATATATCATAAATAGATCATGATATTGATGAAAAGTTGATGTTTTTCTGAGGGTGTTGTCGTATATTATCATAATTTCTTGTTTTCTTGTTTTTTCATCCCCTACTCTCTGCCACACTGCATTCTTTTTTAACTCTCTGCACTGTGGTTTTAGTTAGAACATTTAGAGCAGTGGATATGAACTTCCAGCGTAAGAGAAAACAAGAAAATGTAACTGTAGGAAATCTGAGAAACTGTTGTTTGCCCTTTGTCTTCTCTTTATTATCTCATATATATATATATATATATAGTGTTCTAGAGACAGTGTCCAATATAAATGACACTACAATAATATAGCAGTACTAACAATATTATAAATAGGTAATGATCTCCTTTATTCGTCCCACAATGCAAAGTCAAAAAGATTTTAAGACTAAATAAGCAAGAAGCTGCTGCGGCCTTGTTTATGAAGTATGTGGACGGACAGAACTGTTCCGTTACAAGTCAGTTATAGTGTGTTTAATTTGTGTGATTATTCTTTTTTGATTAGTTGGTTTAGCTCTCAGTTTAGTGAATAAACAATTTATTATACATTTGAATAAAATCCAGCCAAAATGATTCCACTTGAGAGCAGCTTCATGAAATCTGATTGTAGAACAAGTGTTTGGTTGAACATATCTTATAAACCCAATTCCACGTCTTTTATAACCAAATTTAGACATATTTCTTTGATCTGAAGTCTTTGTGTGAAAAGCTTGGAATCCCTGCCACAACCCTTGTAACCATGAACCTGTATCCATACATGTAGTTGTTACAGTGCTCCTGACTGGCTTTTCTTCTCATTTACAGCATCCCAGATGTCTCTCCAGTGCTTGGAATGTCACATCATATTCAGCGACCACAAGAGCAAAGAGCGCCACCTGAAGTCCAGCCACCCTGCCGAATACGAGCAGTCCATCCTGCGGAACGCACTGTTCGCCTGCTACGTCTGCGACCGTCATTTCACCAACTCCACAGAGCTCATGACCCACCAGAAGGCCCACGTGGAGAAGAAACCTTTCAAGTGTCCCATCTGCGCACAGACCTTCAGCAAACTGTCCGAGCTCTCCGTCCACAAGAAGGTGCATTTCGGGCAGCACGGTTACACCTGCACTCAGTGTGGGAAGCCATGCAAAACTCTGACGCTACTGAAGTATCACTGCCGCACGCACACGGGAGAGCGCCCATACGTGTGCAAAGAGTGCGGCAAGCGCTTCACAATGCCCAAAGCCCTGCAGAAGCACCTGGACTCACACCTGCCCAAGATAGAAGGTATTTGTACACTTATTTGGATTGTGGATTTAGGTATTCTGGTGGAAGTGAGTAGGTGTTATGACTAAGTTGAACATTGTGACTGTGGACTGGACGTTAAAAGATATTTAAGTATACAGGTGAAACATTTAATTCAACTTGCAATATAAAACTATTATATAACAGTCTTGTTATACACAAAGTGAGTTATGTAGTTTGTTATAATGTTGATAATTGGCTCACAGCTTGTAAACCCCTCAAACAAGTGGAGAGCGAGAAACAATTCAAAAGGATTTTTTTTCATAATTTATACATATTTAATTATACATGTCTATTTTTGTTGGCTCTTCTAGGTGCACCTTTGCCAGTTTACAGCTGTTCAGTTTGCAAAGCAACTTTCAAAAGCACAAAGACACGGCATTGTCACATGAAGAAAAAGCACCTGTCCAAATCAGCTTTGAACAAAACGAGCGGACAGATAATGAAGCGCTGCACACCCATCATTACGCCCATATCCATCTCCCAGCCGTCTTTGCTCCAAGTCGGACCCAATGGACCTTTGCAGAAAGTGGACGCCAACATCGACACAGAACAACTTCGTAAACTTATAGAATCTTTGGGAAATGTACAAAAAGTAAATCAAGTAGTCATTTTGGGGCAAGTCCCACCTGACGCCCCACCATTAGAAGTTCCGCAAGCAATTTTGAACACCGGAAGGCCACATGATTTTATGGGGTTGAATTCAAAGACAAATGATGGTGTCATAGATCCAATGGAGCAAACTATTATTTTAGAGCCAATCACGCCTGATGGACAGCTTATAAATCCGTCTTTTTCTTCGTTGGAGTCAGATTTAGGAGCTAATACAATTTCAGAAGTGATTTTTCAACAGGATTTAAACCCAGCGCTGCAGCAGACAGAAGACATTTGTCATAACAATGTATTGAGACAAAATCTTGCGTCATCTCTTAATAAAACTATCGTTCTTGAACTTACTCCGTCACTGACACCAACTGCAGAGCTGGAACAATCTGGGAATGTTCTTCAAACTGAAATACCACAATCCACGTTCCCTCAAAGCAACAACATTCCAATTGCCCTACCCGAGACGTCGATAAGCGAGCAGGAGACTAGCATGTCTGTGCAGTCGCTGTTGTCTACAGTAGAGCTAGAAATGCTACCATTACAAACAGAGCAACACATCGGCCCAGTTTGCACCTATAATACACAAGAAACGCTGTGTGAATACCAAACGGAAACTGTTGGACACGCCGAGCAAGATTCGCTTTTGCTGAGCAACTGTATGGATCCAAAAGATGCTACAGACGTGCCAAGTAAAATTGATGAACAAGAAACGGAGGATAAAGTTGTTGAACCAAAACCCATGAATGTCACTGAAGAGATCACCAAACTTGATACAGGTGAAAAGCTTGAGATCCCTATGAATGTAATGTCTGCTCAAGAGCTAGTGAAAGTACGTAAAAGAAAGCCGCCAAAAGCATTTTTCTTTCAAGGACATATGCAAGAATTTATATCGTCCGTATACGATGAATTTCCGAGTAAGACTGTAAAAAGTAAGAAGGCCAAAAAGTCACATCTTGTCGTGAAATTTGGTCCACCGACTAAGGGAAAGCAAAGCAATAAAGCAAGCAAGCCATCAAAGCAATTGTCAAAGGGAGATGCAAAACCAAAATCTCAGAGTCAAAGCAAAATGCAGAAAAAAGGTAAAAAGGATAAGAATACAACAAGTGCTGATTTGACAGCCGAGATAGAAGTGCCTGCATGTTCAGAAGACATCGAGCAGGTGGCGAAGCAAAAAGAAGGTAAAAACAGGAAGAAAAAGGCAAAGGCGGAGACAAAAAAGAACGAGAAGCATGTTGGCGTAGCTTCTCCTGTTTTTAAAAAGAGACAGAAGAAAACGAGTCCATCTAAAGATATTAAGAACAAGAACGCAAAAAACATAAAACAGAAACCAATAGACAAACAGAAGGATCAAGTGACTCCCCAATCACAGAGTCAGACTGAATCTCTGGATAAAAATACTTCACCTATACAAGAGTGTCTACTGCTGCTGAAGGGGCACAAACAACCCCAACTCAAGGTCCACAAGTTAGACCCTTTACAGACTTCTGGTAGAACACAGGAGACCCAAACCTCCCCAAAAGAAAAGTACATTCCAGCCAGTCCTTCAGATGAGATCTCTCCCAAAAGCAAGAAAAAAGGGGGTAGGTCTAAGAAGGCCATTACTTTGCTGTCTTCTCTCCAAGCATCAAAAAAGCAAGAAGAGCCATTACCTCCTAAGCCAAAGCCTACAAGGAAGCGAAAGCCCTCTTCAAAGGTGGAAATGGAGGGAGTCATAACATCGAAAAAAGCCATTGAGTGCAAGGATTGTGGACAGCGCTTCAGTGATGTTTTGCTGCTTCAAAGCCATAAGGAAAAAGTGCATATTGTCGAGAGTCCTGGAATTACCTTCACAAACGGAAATCTTTTCGAAGGCGTAACAAGGATAGATCTTTATCAGCTGCCGAAGGAAGTTGGGAAAGACAATTGTAGTTTGAACACAGGCTGGGATACGGAACCTGAACTGACAGAGTTGGAGAGGGAACGATGCGTCACATTTCCAGCTTTGAATGCGTCTCCATCTTTGACTGAAGTTTACTATGACAAGAGTGGAAAAGATCTTAACCACGTTAGCCGATCCAAAACCATCTCGCCATCTGCTCAATTAGATGCTACTACAAATGACAACAGTACAGACATGCAAGTCCAGGCCTCCAATGATGAAGACGTGAAAGAGGACTTGCTTCTCGATGTAGATATGGTCACGGTGGGTGAACAGAACGGGAAAGACGAAGCTTCTCCATCTCAAGAGGACAATTCGCAAGACAAAGAAAATGAACCAGTTTCTGCTGATGGTGAAAGCACTACAGGCGAGCAAAATGATCCAACACTACACACCGTTTCTTGCTCCACGCATCGATCCGAGATCAAAGAAGAGCAAGAAGAAACAGTAATTGAGAGAAATAAAAACGGATTCAGAGGAATGTCTCATGAAACAGCAGAGGTGCGTGGTGAAGAGATGGAACAGGTCAAGCAAACAGACTGCGAGATTTTGTGCGAAAAACCGGCCTTAGATTCAGTTTCCAGTTGTAATCAAGTATCAGAACTTCAGATCACTGCGAAAACATCTGTTCAAAAAGACGGAATCTCATCTGCGTTAGAAAGGGACAAAACGGTGGAACAGGAATCCAGCACTCAAACAGCAAAAGAACAGCTTCAACAAGAACATTGTGAACGGGAAAGGGAGGAGTCTCCAGGGATTGTTGTGGAGAAAGTAGTGAGAACTGCCATCACCTCAGTGGATAAAGAGACGAGCCAAACACAGGTAGGAATGTTGTTCCAATAATTTGAGATTTACAACCTTATTTAGAACGTATACATCTGTTCAGGTTTGCACCCACATTGCCTTGTGTGAGTCGTGTGTGTGCGTGAATAATTGGTGGTAGTTGTTGGGGCCAATGGTACATGGTTGCCAGTCAGTGTTCGCCAGAGCAGCTGGCCATAGGTGTAATCCTTGTGGTAGAAACTTGCTTGCATTGTCTTCGTTAGCATCTTTAGAATGTTTTTTTTATAGGATTGTGAAAATGAGAACCAAGACATCAAGATGGAGGACTCCACACAGCGTGACATCAGGACTGTGCTGGTGAAAGAGGAGGTCCGGCAGACACCACAGAAAGAACTAGTCGTCTGGAACAACAAGGCCAACTCCAACTCCTGCAGCCCTGGTGAGTGCCATATGTGGGGACAATGCTGAGATTAAATGTATCAAGGTGAAATATCTCTTTGAAGTGTTTTTATATTGTTTTGTCATGATTACTCTTGAGGGATTTTGGGCTGTAATTAGTCAAAGATTATGTTGATAATCGACTATTATTTAAATGTATTGACTTTGGATTCCAAGGGCACTTAAACATGCTGAGACCTGTTCTTGAAAAGCTTGAAAACATGATTACTTCAATTTGGTCCCTCCACTTATCTCATCAAACCCAAGAGCAAAAGATACCTATGTTTACTTGATTGCTTCTTTTTTAGGTTTGGTTTGAAATGTTTTCATAATTTAAATAGCGGATACATTCAACAAATCTTTTTTAACACAGATGGGTAGATTTTTCTAGCCAACTCATGTTCATTTAAATGAAGCCTCAACAGCTATATAGTTAAAAACTATATTCATTACTATATTCCATATATCAACTACAAAATTATGATTTATTTAAAAGCATATCTGTATTTCCAGCTGCAATTGGAGTGATGGAGACGGCTGACGGCGCTGCTCAAAACTGCAGTTCCAGTCAGTGCGTGTTCTACCCGGTCAAACAGGAGGAGCGGGAGGTCCTGGTGGGAGAGATGCAAAGATCTTCTGCTTCAACTGAGACCAGTCATCAGCCGGAGCAGCACACCACAGGCAAGAATGACTAACCCTTTTTAAATGTGTGAATTATGAAATGTATTAATTGTTAGTTTTCTGACCCCAGACAATGTCTTTGCTCCAGAAGAAGTAATGTCTCCACCAGGACTTGACGATCTTTCTGATGGACAAGGTGAATGTTCAATGTGTAAATTGTTGTACTGTATTCGAACCATCCTTCCAATGCCGTTAGGACTTCTGCTGTCAACAGCAGAAGTCCTTACTCACTATAGTGCAGCCCCCAGGGACCCATCTAAAGATGTTTATGCTTGACAAACATGAGAACAAACCCACAACGTCCCCCTTGTTTGTTAAGCAATAATATGATATAAACAGAAAGTGCAGAAAGAGAAATACAGAGGAACATGGAACTGAGATTACTTAAGGCTATCTCTGGCAGAAGGGGAGGTGTTGAGTGGTATGCAGTGTGTTATGTTATGTTGTATTGTTCTGACCAGAACAGATTTTACTTTAATTTTAATGTCTTTGTCACTTCTTCTCCTGTCATTTGTGTTGAAGTTACATTTCGTGTTTTCAGCAGGCCAAGGGACCGAGGAGCAGTCAGCGCCAAGTCTTTGCGATTTCCTTTTGCAAGGCTCTGATGAAGAGGACTCCACTGTTGAATGGTCGGATCCTCACGTCCATACCGAAGAAGAAATAATGGCCAATTTCTACAAAAAACAGAGCCTCTTGTCAAATCAGTCTGGAATCAGGTATCCTTGTTTAATCTGCTTTTTGTTGGTTTTCCACCCCATGATGTCTGTATTTAACATATTTCTTATTCTTGCCTTTTATAGTGTTTCTGGAACAACTACAGAGAATATCAGGAGACCCATTGATTATTTCTCAAACTACTTTGATTGGGATACATGGCGAGAAATTTCACATTTCACCAATCAGGGTCAAAACTTATCCATCCCTGTTTCTGTCAAAGAAGTGGCTCAGTTTGTCGGCATCCACGTCGCAATGGGAAGTTTAAAGGTCCGTGTAGCATTTTTGACAGTTTATTTTAGATTTTTGAATTTATTGCAATGTTTCAAGTCTTGTTGTTTTCATCATTTCACACATCCTTATTATTTTGTCCCCTCCTTTACAGTCTCCAATCAGTACATATAAAATTCCATCATCCTGAAAGCATCTGCACTTATTCAAACTAGGGCCGGGACGCGATGAAAAAAAAATCTAATTAATTAGAGGCTTTGTTATTAATTAATCTTGATTAATTGCAATTCAATCGCATATAAATATTTGACCTGAGAACAGTGAGAAGTAATTTTTTTCACATTGATTCTTAGTTTACCATTGAATAAGGGCTGCTCTTACTCGCGATTTTATTCTTACTTCTTTTTCAATGCTTAAGGTTAGATCAGCTAAAATAATCCACTCAATCCAAGTCTGTTGACTGTTGTGTTTACACCATCACAGCCCAAAAAAATTGCTGACTGATGACTGAGCTCACCATGTCAATTGATAGGCTCCTAGGCTTTCAGTGTATCATGCAGGTTAAAGAAATATGTTTTAAAACTGCCCTTTGAAGGTCTGTCAAAGAAACTCTCTCCTGTGACTTACTTGACTGACTTGTCACAGTACTTGTAATCAAAAAGGTCAAAGAGAAATGCACAGAGCTGAAGTTGGTGCATTAATATAAACAGTCTGCCTGAAACTCACTCAGTGACGTGTATTTTTGCACCGCAGAACCAAAGAGTAAATGCGTAATTTTATTTTAACGCGCTAATTTTGTGGCATTAATTAATCGCAATTGACGCGCTTAAGTCCCGGCCCTAATTTAAACCTAAGGGCTGCAAACTTTTCTTAATTAATCTGATAATCGCAAAGCATATTTCTCTGTCCTTTTAAAACAAGTATTTATCTGTAAATTGTCCGCAGATATATCAGTAATCGTGCCGCCCTTATCAAAATAATCCTAACCCTATTTACATTTGAATCTTCATCACCATTCTCTACCTTTGTCTCGACCTTACCTGCATGCAGCTATGTACTTGTACTTCCATCACAAAATGCCAAAGAAATAAAATGGATACACACATGCAGACCAATTTTGGATCTCTTGTATCCATGTATTCTCAATTAGCCAAACTGCTCATTTCTTATTCATCTCTCCTTTATATTATTCATACTTTACCCAGACAATATAGCACAGTATAGAAGTTTATTTTTATCCTATTGTTATGTTTTTGTTGCTGTTCTTTCAGTTTCCCAATCCCCGGTTTTACTGGGAGGACTTGACGAAGGTCCCGCTGATCGCCGACGCCATGCCCATGATGCGCTTTCTAGAGCTGTCTCGAAAGCTGAAACTCGCCTGTCCACAAGTTAATGACCAAAACTGCAGTGAAAATAGGAGAGACTCCGTGATTGGCTCTTCAAATGACAAGCGGCACACTTCACAACATCTTCAACAGAACTGTGAGCCTTTGCGTAAGGTCCAGCACATGTTGGAGCGTTTTGCGAGAGGCTGTCATTCACTGCAGCGGCAAGGAGATTATGGCATTGATCAATATCCACTCCCACTAACGACACATGGCAACAACAAGCATTCACTACATTCCACGACTATGATCAATTTTCAAGGTATGGTTTTAGATCTCAGTCTCAAAATAGACTTTTCGGACAAAGAAAGTGCAGCTGAGAAAATGGTCCCCAGGGGTAGCATGGTTTTTCTATGTAAGCAGGAACTTTCCACACCCGCCATGTTGGAACGGCTCTTAGCAGCCGGTATTCATAGTGCAGGGAAAGTGGGCGGGGCCAACGGACAGATAGGGGATGAGTTTGTAAGCTCAGACGGAAAGCTATTGCTGCGGAGATCACAGTGCGGTTATATTCTCTCGACTATCGGGAATGGGCAAAGAAACATCGCTTCTCTCATTGACAATTTCGAAAAGGCGCAAGTATCAGCTCGTCTCAACCAAGACTTACACAAACTCTATTCTATTCCATCTACTCTCTGTTCCCCAAGTTGCTGGCCTCTAACAGTGCTTTGGTATTTGACCGATTTAGCTTTGGTCAACTCCTGGCTGCTGTATAGGCGAGATGTGAAACATGGGGACTCGCCTTTAACACTGCTCGCCTTCAGACTGGAAGTGTCAAAAGCCTTGATCCTTGCCAGCGGTCTGGACGCACAAGAATCGGTTTCCAATCAGACTGAGGAGCCTCCTTCCCTCGGCGATGGCCCGGATTCAGGACCACTGCACGAAAACCCTCTTCCAGACGCAACCTCTCGCTACGACGGTCTGGGACACTGGCCTGAGCAGCTGGCAGAGGGACAGGGGGGCAGGTGTCGATTTGGGGACTGTCAAAGAACGTCTCGAGTGCTCTGTCTCAAATGCTGTGTGTTTCTGTGCATTTCACGTAACCACAACTGCTTCATTAATTTCCACAGTCAAGTGCATCAGGCCAAAGAATAACATTGAGGAAGAGGTGTCTCCGTAGAGCTAAGAAAACTTCTTGATCTAATCTCATCGTCTTTCTGGGCTGCTCTGAGAAATACAGCCTAGAACTACTCGTCAGACATAATTGAAGGGGAAAATATCTAAAACTAAGTATTTAATGCTGGGGTATCTTCTTTCAAACCACATGAAATGAGACTATGTAATAATATCCATATAGTTCCTCACTCTCAAAGTTCCTAGATGTATGTATTCACGTATATTTTATCAGACAGAAAAGGGGGAAAAGAGAAGACCCCTCTCACTCATTCAATCAGCTCTCAGTCAACTAGTGACTCACAGGGATCTTTCTTAGTTGCCAAAAGATGTGAGTCCACAGGAGGATACTCTGTCAATGAGAGCATAGACTGGGCTTTCAGCGGGGGCTTCAGCCAAAGTGGGGTTAAGGACACAACGACAGCAGACCTCCGTGGGAGTCGGTGGAGAAGGTTTTGTGGTGGGCTCAAACCCATGACCTTCAGGCTTAGAGGCCAATGCTCTTCCAACTGAGCCACTGTCAACCCATACAGAAGATTTTACTATTACAAAACTGTTTCTGTTGGTAACAATGTAAAATTCATGAAAAATGCTGTTTATCCCAGCTTATTTAAATGCTCCACATTCTACAAATAATTTATAATCTACATAAGATATATCTACTGCTACAAGTATAGTAGACAAACTATTAACAAAATTATAATTGTTCATGTATTCATTTCCACAAGAGCCAAGTCTGCATTGCCTTACTGTGTTAGAATGAATGTTGTGAAATCATCAGTTGGTGTGTGCATGTGTGTGTGTAGCGTAAATTAGGCAAGCTTTTTTGAAAGGAAATCTATGTTTAATGTTTAATATTCAATTAATTTATAATTGTTCATTTTCAAACCTTTTTGAACTTTATACCTTTGCATAACTTATAATGTATATAATGAATGAATTGGTAAATGTTATGTGAATTTGCACAATAAAAAATATTTTGTGCGCCTCTTTCAAATTTATGTTTTTAATAACAACCCCTGTGATCAAAAAGAATCTCTAAAACGTGTTTGAAAACCCTTTAAACTACGATGAACTGTGATGATGAGGCCCTATATTTTTGGCCTGTCGTTTTGGCCACTTCTGACTCATTTAAGACTAATTATAAGTGAGAACAGTGAAAGATCAAACTCTTCATTTCATGACAAACAAGTGAACACAAAGAATAAAGTCGCCAACAAGCTACAGAGAGCTGAGCAACATTTACCTGAAAATTAGATTTATGGACCTCTAATAAAGCAAAAAGATCGAAGTGGAAATATTTTTTGCCTTTAAAGTAGTCCTGATGCATTCCAGAATGCTCGTTTTTGCTGAAATACAATCTTTATTAGATCTTTCACATTTCCCAGAATTTCACAATTAGAGTTGATCAATTTAGGAGGAAGAATTAGAGAGCAAATATTCAAACAAAAGTACAACCATACACGTATTATTGTGTATATTGAGTATTTGGAGTTTGTGTATTTTGGGTTTGTAGATTATTTAGTTTGTGTGTAGTTTTTAATTATTGTGTGTATTTTGTCCTGTTTACATGTGTTTTTTAGTACCTGCTTGGCCCTCTTTTCTATCCAGGCTGAGCTGGAACTGAAGTGTTCCGGTGATATGCCAGAGCTCTGCTGGAAGCAATGGTTACCAAGGAATTTCCACGGCTATTGGTTTGTTGCAGTTGTTGCTCGGATATTGTTCCAGACACAAATGTGTAATGCAAACAGAACTAGGTTGAGTAGTGTCGAGAAGAGCAGAGCCAAGAACTGGTGGAAACGGGGCTTTTGTATTTTGTGTCCGCGCGGGCAGTGGTGGCGCTGTTGTTGCTGTCCTCGCGCTCAGAGCAGATCCGGAAGTGGCCCGCGCGTTGGTCAGAGTTAACTCTTCAATCAAATATCTTCTCTGAGGCTGTGGGCTCAAGGTAAACGCGAGCTTCCTATACTTCACACGCAAAACACACGAAAAATCAACATGACACTGAATGTTAATGTGTGGAGTAATTGTGGAATGAAACACCGCGCGTATAAAAGTAAACACTCTTGATATGGGCGCTCTCAGGAGCTAGCGGCTAACATGCTACATTAGCCCGCGCAGCCGCGAAAGGAACTATTAACTTTAACTTTCACGTTTGCTGTTTGTATTGCATTTCTTTATTAAATGTGTCTTTTTTGCTTCAAACTATCTGAGGTCTCAACAGCAGGCATGTGTGATAATAAGATGATGGCAGTGGCGCTATCTATGGCTACCACGTACGCTAGATTAGCTCCCTGTTTAGCCTTTGCTAAGAGCCCAACGACTGTAGGATGAATGATTACGTCTCCAGGTTGAAACAAGTCATAACTCTAGCTTTGAAGTTCAAGCTAACACATTATTCAAATATACAATACGTGCATAATTATTCAGATACAGTGAAAGTTCTACTTTTTAAATTCTGTTGGAATATAGTAAATGTCGCCATCTGTTGACTGTTTTGGTAGATGCTGATTCAATAACCATCAAATGAACAGGGCAGTCCTGTACAAACAAGTAAAACGTATTGCTTTTGATGTAGCTTCATCAAGATTACCTCAAACTTTACAATTATACAACTAAGTAATAGAAGAAGATTTTTAATAGTGAGTACGAAATGTAATTAGTAGTGGGGGTCCTAGGGTTCCCAGCCAGGAGAGATACTCATGTTTGATGTTACAGTAATTGTGGCAGTGGATGAGAACACATTCAAAAATTAGCAGATAAGGTATCACATGTAGTCACTTTATTTACTGTGAAAGTGTATGTAATGTAATTGATTATCATAAAATTATGTTTGATCAATGTTTTTATTTATAAACACTATTTTAAGAGAATTTAGGTCAGATAAAACAATACATTACTTTAACAACACTACAGTCATTTTTCAATGTAGTTGGAGTATGGATTGTGCTTATTTTTTTTTTTATATCTGTCTGAAAAGTTTGGTAACAAATGCTTTTTTATCACCGTTTGATCATCTAATGTGAAATACTCTCCACTTCTAGGGCCAGTGAGACTGCACAATGGACTCAGACTGCTTGAACATAGAGGACATTGTGATGGGACGGGCGATGCCAGATCCTCCTGCACCAGAGGCTCCGCCCAAACCTGCAAGAACCACAGTCACATTCAAACCGCCTATGAACGGGCCGCTACCGACTGTCGCATCATGTATGTGTGGTGACTTTATGTGGAAGCAAAATGAATACATGTGAAAAATACCTGACATTTGTTTTGTGTCTCTCCAGACCAGCATGAAAATCTGCAGTGTTTCCAGTGCTTCATCACTTTCTGCAGTGCCAAAGCCAAGGAGCGACACATGAAGAAGAGCCACAGAGAGGAGTACAAACAAGTGCTGCAGCAGGTAGCGACAGGGGAAAGGGTGACTCTTATTGGTCCTGTGTCTTCCCATTAACTTATTGTCTTGTTATTTCCAGGGAAACACTCTTTTTACATGCTATGTCTGCGATCGCACCTTTTCATCGTCTGAGGAGCTGACGCAGCACCAGCCGACTCACAGCAAAGATGACAAGCCCTTCAAATGCGCCCACTGTCAAGAAAGCTTCAAAACCTTTTCAGAAGTGAGTGTCTAGTAATTGTATTCTAACTGATGTAGCATAGAGGCAAATTAAACATTATGTTTTACCCCTAAATATTAGGGATATTATGGATTTGGGACCCACATTTATGTGCATGTTTTGTGTAAAAGCAACTTGCACTCACAGTTCTGATTTAAATCAGGGGTTCCCAAAGTTTTTAGCCCGCAACCCCCATGATAAATGCGCCGTTCCCTCGCGACCCCCCCACCTTAACAACCCTTCCTGTCGCATGAAATGAGCACGTATTTCCTTTATTCGGAGTAACCCTTTATAGAGACTCGCGCCACTAACAAGCTGTACTCGCCAGCCCAAAAAAGGAGGCGTGCGTATTATTAATCACATAGTGACCCAAGTGATGGGCTTGGTTGGTTCCCCCGTTAAGAAAGGTGGAGGCCATTTCTTGCGGCTTGCCCTTACTGTTCTCCGACCGCGGTAAAGAGACCCAGCTTATTGGAGTCAGCGGTAAAGAGGTCCGCACATAAAAAGCGAGTGGCAGCTTTATGCTGTTACGGTGGCGGCTCATCCCCGCGGCTTCTCTTTCCAACGTTACCGTAAGTAGCAGCATAAAGCGGCCACCAGCTTGTAATGTGCGGACCTCTTTATCGCTGACTCCGAAATGCCGGGCCTCTTTACCGCTGTGTTCTCCGCTGCCCTGTCTCCCTCCTTATTTTTATGTAGCCTCCAAACACCTTTAGCTTTAGCAAACAACAGCAGGACACGCTTTGTCGCTGCGCATGATATAAGCTGCGTTTCTTGATTTCAGACTCTTCTCCAAACACAATTTAACAAGTAGTCCTTTTGAATCAAATCAAATGCAAAATAAATATTTGTTCCTTTTTTAAAAAATGAAAATTATCTTGCGGCCCTCACTTTGGGAACCACTGATTTAAATCATCTGTGTAAGGGCTAGGACAAACACAGACCCAAGGCCCCGCTGGCCGCAGTTTGGCCGTATAAAATCAAGACTATACCTGTAAATAATCAAATAGAATGATTCTTAATAGTATTAGTGGAATCAGATCACCTTGCGCACCCCTGCACCTTAATTTGAAAATGCCCGCCAAGGATCTTAACATTTCTTTTTGTAAATTTTAGATCATTATTTTATAGTGTCACATTCTGAATTGTATTCTCTTCCAGTTAACGGTTCATAGAAGACAGTTGTGCCCAGAGAGACAGTTTCCCTGTAAAGATTGCAGTGAAACCTTTCGGAGTGCTGCCATGCTGCGCACTCATCGAATCGTTCAGCACCCACGCCCTGAAGAGCCCCCGGAGCCGCAGCCGGAAGACCCCGCGGCCAAAAACCCCACATGTAAGAAATGTGGCGAAAGCTTCGAATCAGAGACTGAGTTCCTCTCCCACACAGAGGGCCCCGCGGGACAATGTAACGGAAGTACTAAGAAACGAGCTAATCCTGTTGCATCGGAGAAGAAGGGAAAACGGAAGAAGGGAGATGAGGCAGAGGAAACTGAGTCGACCAGCACTGCAGACGAAAAAGCGAAACCAGGCAGTGCAAAGCGCAGCCGTAACGTTAAGGCCGCCGCCGCTACATCAGAAGACGACGGTGAGAAACCTATAGATGAAACCCTGGAAAAGAAATCCAAAGCTGAGCCTGGTGCGGCGCAGAAAGCCCAGTGCACCGTGTGTGACCAGACCTTCGCCGGGTTGGCAGAGCTCCGCGCCCACAAGAAGGAGAAGCACACACAGAAGAAGGCTCATCCCTGCGAGGAGTGTGAGGAGAGCTTCGTCAGCCGGCCGCAGCTGGACGTCCACATGTCCCGAGTCCACGCTGCCGGTCGCTTCGCCTGCTCAGTGTGTGGGAAAAGCTTCGGCCGCGAGCGCACCTTGAAGGCTCACGAGAAAACCCACACAGAGGAGGAAACGCAGGCTGCGAACAGATAATTGGAACAGCAATGTTGGTGTACAGGCTAGGGCTGCAAGATTTATCGCAACCCAAGGAACATTTTCTTTGTGGTCGCTTGGCAAAAATCAGTAATCGGTTCTTTAGGGAGTGTTAATTTGTGGATATGTGAAACCACAAACTTGGTGCTAACAAATCCACAAGTCTAACTAATGGTTTAAGTTATTTGCAAACTTAAAAAATAATAAGGGAATTCTTGATTTGAATACTTTTGACTGCTGCTTGTCTTTTTCACAAGTTAGTTAAACAAAACTGCTAAATGCCTTTTTCTATTGGCAAATCTGACCTTGGGAAACATTTTCTCAAGTTTTTTAAAAATTATTTATGAAAAATTCTCATCTCCATTAGCTGTACAATGCAGCGGCTACTGCTTCATTAGCAAATTTTATTTTCTTTAGTTTGCATAAAAATAAAAACTAATGTTAATCGCATGGCAACGTTAATCAGAAAAAATAATTGCCAAAATTGTGCAGCCCTAGCGTATTGTATTGCCCTCCTTTTTTAACGTAGTTTTGATGCACCACTTGAAATGAGGAGGCGGCTCTTTTAACGAGTTTGAGTGTTTATCATGATTTAGGATTAGATTTGACTAACGAGATGTTGAGAAAAATCATGTAATTGTTTATATTTTTTCAATTACTTTTATCATTTCATATAGTTTTAAAAGATTGTCTTGTGTGTGCTGTGTGTTTTAACTTTGCTTGATATCATTTCAGTTTTTGTGCGGAAAGCTAATTTGATAATGTATAAAAAAAGTGAAATTTTATTAATGAAGTGTTTTTGTACAAGTCATAATCTGTAATGTACATTTACCACTGATTTGGCAATGTTCCTCTCTTAAATTATCACGCAAACGTATAAATAATGAAATTATTGTCGTTTTAACATTGTTTTAGTTGATTGCTCCAGATTCAATGTGGAGTGTTTGATTTGTGGGCAGAGCTGGTCCATTAATGAATTTTTTGTTCTCTCATTTTGATTTGTAGTTTTGCATAGTTTTATTTAATGCCCTATGTGATCATACAACTGTAAATACGATGAAACGGTGATTTTTGGAACCTGTCCACATAGAAATGCAGTGAAATAAAACATACTCTTGCAAGTGAAAATTAGCTGTTTATATTTTTACACAGGGATATTCAACTGTTTTGTTGAACTGGTCATGTACTATATAATTATATATATATATATATATAAATAATTTAGATTATATATACTATGTATAGATTATCAGAGCACTTGGTCGTTTCAGTACCTTGAGTTGCTTAAGACTATTTTTTACATATACTGAAGGTTATGAACTTATATTGACATGTATGGTTTATGCAAATCGTAAAAGAAAAGTTTTCCATGACCCTTTGGAGGGCAGCATTCCAAGTGGACATTGGGTAGAGCAATGGACTGAGCCCCAGGGATTTCCCAATCACTATTTTTGCCTCCAATGCTTTTGATCATTGATATTGTAAATCATAAAACTACATTTTAAGAAAGTAAACAATATTTTACAAGACTAGATTATCTTGAGATGTATGGCTACTGGCTAGTCATGAAAAAATTAAAGAAGTTAATCTGCCTCAGTTCCAGTTCCTTTCAGGCAAAAGTAAGATATAAAACACTTGCTTGGTACAGTAACAAAAACATGCATGAGAATATTCACATATAAACTAAATAGTACTTAACAGTCTGCGGTATGGGACTCCAGGTTGCTCCATATGCTAAACTACGTTGCTAATTTACAACCTTTTTTCCAGACAAGCCTGTAAACATGTACATTTACAAGTCCATGTATTTATAATCTGCACATTTAAATAGTATTAAGAGTGTTTTATCTGAGTTAAAGCGCAAAATACGTTTGTTGATTATATAATATTGTTGCTTGTGTTATTTACCTGATGAGAAGTGATCGCTGCAGAGACACGTATTATCTGCTCGTTCCAATACCTTCAGAAGACGACCTGTTCATCATTCCATCAGATTTTAATTTCCCATTACATCTACAATCTTTTACCTGCATCGACAAAGTTGGCCATGTTGATCAATCTCGGTTAAGCATATTCGATTGTGTTTGAGTATGAAATGTGCTTGATAAGGCATTTCACTCACTTTGTTTAATACGTTGTTAGTTGTGACAGTATAACCGCCATTTGTCACATCAGAAAACATTGTAAGCTTGTAAAAAATATCCAGAGGAACCACAGCTGTTTGTAAATTTGTAAGATATCTTTATGCAGTTCCCCTGTTACAGTTGGTCCATCAATAGCTCAGCTTTCAGAAACAACAATTGCTCATGTTCATTTTTAATTAAACAGACCAAAAACCCCTTCCTCCCAGATAAATAACCAAATACAATAAAAAAATCTTATTTTCTAGTAAGATGGTTATACAGTATACATGAGAAAACTTAATTTACAAATACAAACATAGAAAGTACATTGTTGTAGTGCTACATGAACAAACAGCTTGTACATCCAGTGCTTTGAATCAAAAGATTGCATAGTCAAAGGCATTAGAAAAGTAGGTTGGAATGCATTGTTTACAGTAGAAACGAAGATCCTTAAATACAAACACATTATGTCTTGATATTATTATCAGTTTCTTCTTTTATTTGCTTTTTCTCTGGTAAACCATCAATGGCCACAGGCGAAGCTGGCCTTTTGATATGCACGGAAGTATGGGTTTTGCTTAACGGTTTTGCCAAATCGATTATTGCCTTCTCATCACCGCTTTTTAGTGACACAGACACTTCCACCTCTTTCGCTTCGCTTTTTATATTACCGGTAGGATTATTTTCTGTTACCAACTTAAGCGGGCTTGTTTTCTTCGACAGATCTAAAGGCGATTCTTCTTCTCGCTTACGCAATGTTCCAGACACTGCGCTTGCCATCGTTTCACCACAGATTCCATTAGTTACCAGCGGTGCCTGAACTTGGATTTGTGGCACGGATAAGACTTGAGGAGCGGCACATGGTACCAACAAATTGTTTTGATTTTGGCCCACTGGAAGAAATAAGAGAAGATTCATTCCAGGTGGTGGGGGCTTGTCGAGGGAGAGCTTCCAGCAGCCTTGACTTGGGTCAGAGTCGACTACGGATTGTTGGTTGCTGTGACTTGTGTCTTTAGAACCATCTAATGCCTTTTTGCTACTTTTAGTAAGGTCATGGGAGTCTTCTGCCACTACTTGCATTGGACTGTTATCTGGTGCCGGCAAAGCTGAACTTGTGTTGTAGGACAGGGGTATTGAGCTGCCAACGAATGGTTCTGTAACGAACAAAGGTAACATGGCTGTTTCCCGGGAGGACGTAGTGCTGGTTGCTCCTCGTGATTTTTTCTTATTAGACTGGCTCTTCTTTGGTGGTTTCTGAAAAACAAAAGGGGAGAATTTTTTTTTATACAATCATCATGCATCCACTCTGCTAGATCTGATTTTCTAAGAAAAAATACTTCCAATCTCTTATTTGTCTTTTTTATTTTTCAAGTAGTAATTTTGATTCCCTATTGAAGTTTTTAAATAGGGAAGTTGACACTCACCCAGAATACAGCGCAATGTGAAAACTTGATTTTAAGATGTGGTGAGGGTAATTCTAACATGGATGTTGTTAGGTCTTGTCATCAGTCCAGATGACTACTTACAACAAATATGATGGTAGTTTTCTCATATTTTGAGGATTTGTTGAGTAGCAAAAAGTTACTGACTATAGCTTGGTAAGAGCTAAAGACTAACTTCCAAATCTAAGTTACCTTATAACCTCAACATATACTATTTTGCTTTAAATTATTTGGCGTACATACATTTTTTTGTCTCCATCAATGAATAAAACAACAAATTGAGTAAATGAAAAACTGCTGGTTCACTCACAGTGTTTTGCGTTTCTTGTCCGCACATCTTCAGATGACTGTCGTAGCTCTGCTGGTGAGGAAAGCCCAGGCCACAGCTCTGGCACAGACACGGGGACTGTCCCGCGTGGCCGCCCATGTGCGACATCAGAAGCAGCGCAGACCTGAAGCCTTTCCCACACTCCGCGCACTTCAGCACCCTTTGATGAGCGCCCGCATGCTTTTTCAAATCCTCCTTTGTCTCAAACCTTTGCCCGCACTCCAGACACCGGATTTCATCACCTTGTTTGTCCCGATTCCCCCAGCAGCCTGTGTCCTTTTTGTGTTGCTGGAAATCCTGATCATTGAGAAACTCCCGCAAACATGCGCCGCAATGGATCCTTTGTGGCGTGCACCGGTGGCGAAGATACAGCTTTGCGAGACGAAAATGACACCTACATCGGACACATGTGTAAGGCAAGAGCCCCAAATGGGAAAAACTGTGCTTAAGTAAGGCGTTCTTCCTGGTAAAAACCTTCGGACAATCTGCGCATTTTAAGTTGCTGTAGCACCTTTTACTCTCCAAGTGCCGTCGGAGCAGCTTCTCTTTAGGAAAATAGCGATTACACTTCTCGCACTTAACTTTGCGCATGCACGTGAACTCTATGTGGTGCTGGCAAGTCTCCAGGTTGGTAAATACGCGCTTACATCTGTCACATTCGTAAAATTTGTCCTCAAAATGGTTCATAGTCAAGTGGTATTTTAAGTCAGCCTCAGCCGTGTAGGACTTGAGACATATGCGACATTTGTGCTGCTTGGCTCGGTGGCGAGCGTGGGCGCGGAGGTGGTCGCGGTAGCTTCTGATCTGGTAGAAGCGTTTGCCGCATTCAGCACAGGAGTAGGGGCGTTCTCCCGAGTGCAGGTTCATGTGGTCCTGAAGTTTGAACATGGAAGGGAACGTGAGGTTGCACACGTTACACTGGAAGTTCCCTGAAAGAGAAAGAAAATGCAAAAATTATAACAATCTTAGATAGTTATATCAAATTTACATTTTTGGGTCAATCATCCATCAGCAGACTAAAACAATCATGAATGATGCCAGGGCTGCTACGTAAATCAATTTGCCAGGATTTCCAAATAATAATGGTCAAATAAGAATAAATATATTGCAAAGTACAACACTGATTAAATTAAATTAGAACGAGATACCAAACAAAAACCCTTACAACACCCTCATGTTAAGTGATGCATGAATCCACACACCTGCTTCCACCACCTCCAACTCCTCCTCTTCATCATCATCGTCATCTTCATCCTCTAAGTCCTCTTCTATATAAGACACATCACTGTCAGAGGAGTGTTCTTCAATTTCCACTGCTGCAGCTTTTTTTGGCAGAGGTTTCTTCACCTGGGCTGGCTTCTTCACAACAGGCTGCGATGGCTCCTCTGACACAGGCTCTCCAGCCTCTGTCTCATTCACCGGGGAAGAGTTATGGGATGTACTGTCAGAGTTTGAAGGAGTCTCAGCCACAGAAGGCACTTGTGAATGGACAACTTCTGGAAAGCCCATCTCAGTGAGCTGGATGTCCAGGGTGTACTCGATGGACATGGTGGCTATAGGAGAAACAAAAGCACCCCCAATTTAATCATACAATTCTAAAATATATACATACAATATAGGCACATATAAAAATACACAACTAGAGCAAGTAACTTAAAATTGACAAATTAATTTCAAGAATATTCAGCAAACTGATCAACGCATCGTTAATTACAGCCATATGTATTGTACAGATGAGAACTAATTTAAGATGACTAATTGCAGTGATGGTCATAGAAAAGATAAGAGATCCTTTATTGGTCCCACAGTGGGGAAATGTCAACGTTGCAGCGCACATACAGAACAATAGTAAGAGCACACAAAGAATACATAATGAGTAGCTGCTGTGCTTCTTGGCTAGCTGTAAATGCTTCAATATCAATATATCGTTATATCTAGAGCTATCTATATAGTGTAACGTTGTATAATAAAAGGGCAGGCGTGTTTACAGACCTGTCTCATGAGAATGTCTTTTATTTCCGTGAGCTTGTGCCAGTGATCAGGCGCAGCAGCCGGTTGGGTCGGTAACGTGATGTGTAAGTACAGGGCGAACAGCTAGCTGACCTGGGGGAAAATACAAAAACAATGCGGTTCAATGAGCAGCGGCAGGAAATGGGCTTTTGCTGGAGGACAACAGGGTACTGTGGTGAAAACAAGAGCAACGCACCAGAGAAAAGAGACGTGGCTATGCTCCCATGTTTACAGCACAACTCAGGAACTCACCTCATGAAGCCGCAGCAAAACAAATGCATCGCCACAATGAAAGGAAGTAAGGACCGAGGACAGCGCCTCAACAGGACAGGAGAGGAACGGCACATATAACGATGAGGACGAGGGAAACCGCAGGAACTTCGGGGTAATTTTTCAGGGCCAGCCCATGGATCTATAACGGGCCAGTCCCGTTGGTGTGTCCCATGGATATATAATAATCCCCAATGCAGGACCCTCCTCCACAGGGCCATTTACCAGTACAGAAACTTATGCGGTTGAAACGCGGCTTTTTGGGGGTGTGTCATGGATCTGGGATGTGTCTTCCATTGGCCCCCAAGCCCCGGGGATCCAAGATGGCGCCCTCTATGGAGTGTGCATTTGTTTGAAGTGCGCTCAAGGGTTTGAGTGTGCAGGTTACAAGCGTGCAAAAAAGGCGGAATTGGGACAGTGCACGCTG
>JAPMNZ010935561.1:0-15414 GCA_029875035.1 Pomatoschistus microps | reverse complement strand
CTCATGGACACTTATAAGTTAAATTCTAAGCCTATGAATACAATTTTTAAAAAATGGTAGAGCTAAATATTCTTAACATTTGTTATTAGTTAACATGTTTTTGCATATGGAGCAGCTGTAAATATTACACAGGGTGGCTTTAACCAACCCAGCTCAGTTGAGCTCTTGTTGTCTCATCAGGGCTTATTGTTGTTAACACTAAGAGAGACAATGCACTACAGTTCAAACTATAAAGACAAAGGAACAGACAACTGCAAATTGACGCAAGATCAAATTGAAAATACATTTAAAGCAGTGTTAAGTTACTAAATATTTCCCAAAGAAATTGAAAGAGTATTGCAATTACAAAGACTCAGTTGTCCACCTAAACTAACGAGCAGGGTTAGCACTGATCAGATATGTAACCATGTTCACCAGGATAACTTTGGGCTGAGGAATCTCTACATGGGTCAACAATTAGTTGTACGAGGCTACAGAAATCTGACCTTGATGGATCAGGGGGAGAAGAAAGCCATTATTGAAAAGAACATATAAGAAATCCTGTTTGCAGTTTGCCAGAAGTCAAATAGGGGACACAACTAACATAAGGCCTTTACACACTGACCCAAACTACAATGAGAAACGACTTTTCACCACAGTGAAGACAGGAACCTGTCAAAACAAACCTACAACTTTCATTGTTGTACTGAGTCAGACATTTTTTTTTTCCTCAGGGAACAAAAAGTTTATTCTAGAATCAGTCTTCTAAAGTCACAGTGCAGTGCACCCATGAACCCCAGCAAATCGCATATAATGAACTACATCAAGTTTATCATGTGGAGCCACATAAACATTTTCAAGCACATATTTCACAAGGAAAGAACAGCCTGGTACGCAGGTACGCAGGTACTCATGCACGACAAATATCAGAAATGCGTACTATCACTTGAGTTAGTAAGCGCCTTTGCGTACTTCATGTAACCCGCTCATCTCCATTATTTTTACGCCGTCTCTTGTAAAGAATCTCGTGGTAGTTGTCTTGCTCCTGCGAGAGTTCAAACAAGAGTTCCCACGGTCCCCGTGGCAACACTTCCTGAAAAAAGCGCGCTCTATCCACCGGTGGGTTTGTTGTCGTGGGGAAAGTCGGAACCAAGAAAGCTGCAGGTATTTTTCACGATCTATGCTTTTGCTACAGGCGCCTCCTACACTTCATTTGACGCGTTTGTCACACTGTGTGCATGATCATACAGAGAAACTAGTGAGTCAACCTGTTTGGTTCTGCACGAAGCTAATAACTAGCGCTAGCCTTCGCTGCTGGACTCTGGAGCCTTAAGGGAGTGTCCATGTCCTTCCCGTGTCTCTAAATTAAAGCTGTGGTACCTACATTTTCCCTTGCATTAATAATGCATAATGATGTTGGTTGTGCCCAAAAGTAAAATGTTGAACAAATCAAACAGAACATTGTTTTGATTTTTGTTTCGAAATTTTAAGAGTCCTGTGAGTCATTATTTGACTTGGATAGAGTGGATTATCTGAGCTTATCTAAACTTTAGCATTAGCCTTTTCTAGGTTAATTTGCACACTATTTCTCATTTTTTAATTGTATATTAATTTAGGGGTAAAGTAAAGTAATCTTCTAGACTGATATGTTCTACCATTTTTTCAAAAAAATTTCACAACCATTTTGCATTTCTCCTAATTTCTCGCTCAAGCATAAAACCATGAACGAATGTACAGTATATAATAGATATATTATAGACAGATGTGTTACTATGATTTATGACTAGTTTTTTATATAGTTGTAAATATTTTCCATTGAGCAAAAAAAAAAAAGCACTGTGCTCGTGTAACCTTGATCTTAACCTTGATGGTCATCTCTGTCGACGATACTTAGAACACATGGAGGCAATATATTGCAGAAATACAGTAAGGATCTATCTGCTAAAACTGTGAGCGGGGTAAAGCTTGTAAAATACAACCAGCAACATCTCAGAAAGAAAAAGAAATGGTTTATTTCTCACATTTCCAAATCGAGATGCATTTTTCTTTGCTACGCTGACATTTGAAAGGCCTTTAAAACTGCAGGTCAAACAGTCAAAGTGATGGATCAGGTTTTAAAGCTTGTGCGTGTGTGTGCGTGTGCATGTGCATGTGCGCGTGCGCGCGTGTGTCTGTGTGTGTGTGTGTATAAGAGAGAGCCTGCATGTGTGACCTTTGAGCCCAGTGCCGTGAGTCTGCAGGGGTCAGATGTTTTTGGGTTCAGAGCCTCATGCTGCCCTGGTGGTGGTTTGATTGTGTGGGACATCCTCTGAGTCAGACTATATTCTTTCTGGCTGCTTTTACCACATTTCCTTTTCCATGCTCTTGGCTGTGCTCTGGCTCTTACCGTTCACCTCCTGGGCTCCGGCGTCAGTGAACAACATGCTCATCACCTCCTCGAAGTTGCAGGCAGGCTCAGGTGCGTGGCTGTCCTGGGCCACATGATGCAGCATCCTTTTCAACACGTCGTCCAGGGATGCAGCGGTCTCATCCAGGATTATACTTGCTCGAGCCAGGAACCCGTCCAGGTCTCTGTGCGCCCGCACCTCCTCTTCAAAGTTCATTAGCTTCACATACTGAAAAATAAGAAATGAGTACAGCTGGTTGTTAAAGCCTGACAAAACACTCACTGAATGTCGTTGGCAGCCTCACTATTGAAAGTCATACAAATACTTACTATAATAATAGTAACATTGTAGCATTCCACCAACAAATATGGGGTGAGTGAATAATGATGCGAATTAGAATAATAACACAGTCTTAACTGCATGTGGATCACACACACCTGAACCTTTTCTTGCTAGGATAAATCATGTGATGCTTATGTTGTGAGGAATAAACTAGATGAAATTGAAAGACTCATTCTGATTGAATGCTCAGCTTAAAAACTTGACAAATAAAAATCATTGTTGCACCATCATCCACCTTGTTATTGAAATAAACAATAAAAACGACATTTTTATTTGTGGCCTACATGTATTCCCCATACCCCACCAGACAATAAACATCTGTCTTGTCAAAAAAAGTGTACCTTTTTTCTTATAAATAACGAATACTTAACAACAGTGTGTATTGTTTGCATATAGAAGAATGATGAATAATAAAAGAAACATACATTAATGCATAAAGTGAGTACAGAATGAGGCTAATTAAATTCACAAAGACAAAGCAGATCCCAGTAAACACTGAGGCTCAAGAAGAGCTTTACCATAGCCAGGCAAACCACTTTGGACAGCCCAAATCGATCTTAGTTTTAGATACATTTTCATTATATTACTCCAATATTTTTTTCCCCAAATACAAACTAACATATTTATGAAGTGGAATGATACAGTACTGTGAAGATATCATCCAATCATAGAGTTACTTTTTAGGGATGCACCGATACCGATACTGGTACTGGGCCCCCCTTTGGTACATACGATTTTTTTATGTACCCACTCACCACCTGCCGGAGGATCAGCGGAGGCACTGGTGCTATGGGCATTGGGTGGCCCCCATTATCACCCCCTCCCCAGAAAATGAATGAATAAATGATGTAGGCCTGCTTCATGCTGCAGATCTTGTCAAATGTTTCGTCCCGCCCCCCACTGCAATTACTCTGCACCCCCACTTTGGGAACCACTGGCTTAGCTTATCTTAGCCAAGTGCACCGGAAGCCGGCCGTATGGCAGTGTTTTAAAGTAAACTTGAGTGACAAGAGTAAAGTGGACTGTACGTTGTGTAAGGCATAACTGTCACGAGGTGGGTCCAAAACAAACACGTATAACACCAGCAACGTGATCAAACATCTGAAAACTCACCACTGCGCAGAGTATAGCACCTTTGGTAGCACCGGAGCTATTGATTTGTAGAATTTGTATGGAATATGACAGTGGCTCTTATTGTTGACTGTAAAAACAATTGCTAAAATGTTAAATTGTTAAAGCATTTTCTTATTGATGAAATGAGAAATAAAACATTGAAAAGTTTAGTAGCGCTAGTTTTAGGAAATCCCAGGGATAACACAATGCAGTATTCGTATTGGCAAGTTAAGGATAACACAATTAAGGTGCTCGTATCGATTTTGAATAAAGTTGAATCGGCGCGTTCCCTAGTACTTTCATTGAGATTTCAAAAGCAAGATTAAGATATAATATACTTTATTGTCCTGCATAGAGAAATGTGTCCTCTGCTCTTGACCCATCCAGCAATAAACCTGTTAGGAGCAGTGGTAGCCGCATATAGCATCCAGATGGTGATGCTTCTTGTCAGGACTACCGGAGCTGCTTTATTTAACCTATTTAAGTGAGTAGGTGAGAAATCTTATATAGCTTTCAATGACTAAGTCACATGGGCAGTTTTCATCCCACACCACACACCATACAGGAGGCACATGGACCTATTGTACATGTTTTTGTTAGTAGGGAAAACCGGAGCACCCAGAGGAAACCAGAGTAGACAAGGGTATATCAAACCCAGGACTGCACCACTTGCATATTTGTTTTGCATGGTCGGGGAAACCCGCCCACAGGGAGAAACATGCAAACTCCAAACAGAAAGACCTGGACCTGCCATGAGATATTGTCCAATGAAAAATAAAATGATGTTGGCATATAATGATAAAGACATAATTAATAGTTTACTTAATTTAACACTCCTCCCTGCTGTGAGGAAAAGCATCAGGTAATCAAGTAGTAAACAACAATTTGGTGACTAAAGCTATTGACAGCCTTATTTTCAAAGTCTGCTTTTACACACAAGCGGAGTGCAGCAGCTGTCTGTCAGGAAATCATTTTATTCCATAAACACAAGTGTGGCTCAGCAGGAGGGCCAAACGACAATCACTTCTGTCCATCACTTTTACAGCAGACACACCAGCCACTCTCTATTATCTTTTTTATAATTTGTTTTTCAACAAAACTAATGTCAGTGCACAACATCAGGCCAATGGGACAGGCAGTGTGCTATAAAATGGCAGCAGCTTGACTCATCAGATGTCGCCTCTGTTGGAGCAGCAGAGTCTGGAGTCACCTCTGAAATGGACGAAGAGGAAAACCGCTCGATTAAGAGCCCAGACACCCAGTGGCCCATGATTTTATTGATTGAGAAATTGACAGAATTTCTGAAGAAGGGTGGATGCCATGCTGTTCTTTTGAGAGGAGAAATCCCCAATGGCAAAGACGCTTTTGTGACCCTGAAACCTTTGTGAATGCAGCACATTTCATTCTCTTGTTTATGTTTCACTAACATGTCCAAAATAAGTTCAAAATAAGTCCAAAATAAGTTTGTGTAGCCACAGAGGCTACACAAACTAAAATTTATACTGATCCCAAACCAAAAGATTGGCAGAGTTAATCAATTGAAATGGACTAAACAGACGGGTAGTGAAAACAAACAATGTGTGAAAGCAAATTTGAAGATTAGAGCAGAGATCCTTGCAAGCTGTTGGCAGAAACAGGCACAACAAAGTCTCAGTCTGACAGGTTGTTTGACAGGAGGCTAACAGTGAGGGTTGAGAACAGAAGGCCTACAACATATAGTGAAGCGTAATCAAACTACTTATTTCTGTCAGTGTCAGTAAAAGAGAAGCTTTGATCAGTGCATCCGATTACAACAATTTTAGATGCTACACTGTTTACTGTTGCCTTCGGAAGATTCCCTTTTATAACCGCTAGGTGGGCCGATAACCCTAACCCAACCCAAACTTAACACTAACCAAAAACCATTCTGATACCCCCCTTATGGCAGAGATAATATGTCATGAAATTTTGAAATATATGAAAATGTATTTCATATACTTTGTAAACAATTGGCATTGTATGTGAAAGACGCCAAGAGACACAATATTGTGAAATGAAAACAACAAGATACATGACTGATTTTATTTTTGTACAAATAGGAGACCGAGCACATCAACATTTAAACTGCCATAGATGCATCTCAGAGTTTACATTGAATACAGCACTCTGCGGTCAGTCTGTCCACTGTACTGACCTGAAATAAAATGTTTACTGCATGACCATTGCTCTTCCACTGCCGCATATGCTATGAGGAGTATACAGTATGTATACCCTCCACGGAGTTGTTTAAATCTCTGTTTGAAAAATAAGTCCATGTGAAATGTTTTTCCTCATTTTAGTCAATTTTGGGATTTTTTCATCAGCAAGGGGTGTGTGTATGCGTGATTCTTAGTGTGTACATTATACTGCTCTAGGTGGATTGGATTTGTTTTTCAGCTTTGTGTGGGTGGATACATTTACAGAGCCAGTTCAATTTGAAAATAACAATGTGTCCATGTGTAGACAGGGCCTTATATATAGTATGGCAAGAAGTTAAACTAATACTTCCATGTCTAAAATGACAATAGTCAAATCTTGATTTTATTGCCCCCTTTTAAATGTATAAAGCAAAAGTCACCAAAATGTTTAATGAAAAAAGTTCAGTGTTCAAAATTAAAATACATTTTTGATTTCCATTTTAAACAAACAGAAAAGTACTGAACAACCGCTGACATCTAAATATAAATCAATGTTGTGCCTTTTCTGAAAACAACCTATATACACTCTACAACTACAGAGCACCCAAGAAGCAGAGGCCATAAGAAACATGCACATGTCAGACCCGATCAAACGCTATTTGTTCACAAAACTAGTTTAGAGGTTAATATCAACCCCGTATGTGTGGCACGTTCGCACGGCATGCTACGCCGTGCGAACGAGCCACATAGCCGCTATTTCGGCTCTTAATTCTCGTCTAAAAGCTGCATTGAGAAGAAAGCAGCAGCAGGCCTCTGCATTGATCTTAGCTGCTGCTCAGCAAAAGCAAGTACAGATGCATGAGTCTCAAAATGTAATTCTGTGTGTTTTTCCACAGGTAAGACCACACCCCCACCTGTGGAAACAAGGGGTATCTATTTTGTTTCAATAGTTTGATTTTGTAATGTGCTCAAAAATGTCCTTGTGGTACTTAGAGATGACTGATATATTTGGATGAACAAAATTCATTGCATTTCAATTTAATTCACAGAAACTATGGTAACAGATTTACTTACCCTTCGTGATGTGTTGAGTAACACACACCCAGAGTCATCAGCATCTGTAAGAAAGAATAAGAAGAAATAACACAGGTGACATGTTGAAACTTTAAAAGAATGCTTTTGTCCTAAATCCCTTCACTGGTATTGGGTCATATAGAGTATTGGCATAAATTGAAAGTGTATCTGAATCAGTGTCAGAGATGAAAAAGTTGCATCCCTACATTGTTATTGAAAGATATGGCATTGAACTAGCTTTTCTGAAGGAATACCTGTAAACATATAAACAAACAAACGACATGTTCAAAGTCACCATTACTTTGTAGAATGTGCATTTAAAAGTAACAGCAGAACATCCATATTTGGTGATATAAATTATAAAATAAGGATGCCAAATAACCGCTGCGGCACTGAAACAAGAACTAGGCTAAGAGCTGGGTTTCTAACAGTGAGGAAAATGTCAAGAGAAAGGAGATTGGCTGAACAGGGATTGGAAGTTTCATGTTGATAAGGTTTTACACAAGTCCATGGAGCCCAGGCAACTGATAGATAAAAAACAAAGGTTGGATTTTCCTAACGCTACTGAAGGAAATGGCTTCTTAGGTTTTGAAACGATCAGGGCAAATTAGTGTTTTCATCACATCCAAGCCTCATGTAACAAAACCCGTTGACTCTCTTGGAACGGTCTGGCATTAGTGGTTACATAACCATTTTTTTTTCGCTTTTATTTTTTACTGTGGTGGCGAGGATGTGATTAGGATACCATGGGGTTTTCTACCTCTGCACTACATGATGCAGTGTGCCAACCTCGGCCTGCAAATCAATCTGTGCTTTACTCCTCCCTCGGGCCAGGCAAAAGAAAGTCAAGGAAACCCCTTTTTAACAAGCCAATAAGCCCTGGGCAAGCAACAGGATATCAATATCAATAATCCAGACAGTAGTGAATGTAAGGGGGCTTTGATCAGCCTCACTTGCACCATAGACTAGGGATGTAAAAAACTATGAATTTTCATGACCGACCACCAAGCCTCATTAACCGGTTGAAACCGGTTAACCGCGTAGTTTAAAATATTCCACGTTCTTTGAAATAACAGCCCTTTCAAGCCGCATACTTTTCATAAGTGCAGCTATGCGTTCTACTGGATCAGAGCCGAGACAGCGGAGCGAAACCCGCAACAGCTTTGGCACCTTTGCGCACAGAGAACTGCTTTTTTAATCTACCAATTCTTTTGTGCTGTGGATAAAAGCTTTTTAGCAGCTAACGACGGCTCATGCACATGGTAAGAGCAGCGAGTGACGAGCCGCATCTTGCAGGTCTCCGCTTAAGTTTAAAAACAAGTGATATGTGTGGAGCTGATCTAATGACAAGGACCCTCAGCACAAACATGTTCCCATGTGATTTGACTGAAGCCGCGTATTTGCGAGGATCCTTTGTCTGTCTATATGTATGTGTGTCTATACGTATGTGTGTAAATGTATGTGTGTAAATGTATGTGTATGCTCCAATGGAGTTCTAACCCGCACAAGTGTACAACTTTGACGAACTAGTAACATAGGGGATAGACAGACGAGAGTACTGTATGGATGATGCGTGCGGATTTTACGTATGAATGGAACGGGGAAAAGGTGCGCGAGTGTGAAATGGCAGTTGTGTGTGCGTGCATGTATGTGTGTGTGTGCGTGCGCGGCGCGTGCGGCATGAAAGTCTGCCCGGAGTTTACTAATACATTGGCGCACACAGCTAGAGACGGACCCTCTCCTTCACATCTTGCGAATAGTGTTTAAAAAAGCGTTAAAAGACCTCCCCCATCCCCCTTGTCTTTTTTTAACCAACAGCTTTGACCGGTTAACGCTGTGATGGTCAACCACTGGTTAAACGGTCACCGATATATACATCCCTACCATAGACCCACAAATCCCTCCAGGCAGCACTAGTGCAAAGGTGCAAGCGACAGATTCGCCAGTAAAGGGAACGTGGCACGATGTGGTGGACTTTACTCATCAAAAAGAGCATGACGCTCAGCTGATCCCAAAGAAGGCAGGCAGTGCGAAAATAGCTGAAGTTTATAAAGAGATATAATCCCAGGGGCTGGGAAGAACAGACAAAGAACAGCTGATAAGAGACGTCTTATGTGGAAGATGGAAGTATGCCACGGAACATGTCAAGGTAATTTGCTATCTTACATTGTCTGGTATAGAAGCACCAAAATATAGTTATGCTTGGTTTGATAGTTCAGTCAATGTGGCCTGGCAATCTTTAGCTGAACCAAAAGTGCAATAGGCTTGACACTGACCCAGCAACAGATACAGCAACAAAATTGATGGATTTGTACCTCTAAATAGAAAAGCACTTGTAGAGCGTTGACGTCTGAGTATTCTGAGTCCTTAAAGCAGTTTAATTTTCATAAAAAGACCATACAGATTAGATTTGGCCCAACAGAGAGCGTTTTACTGAGCTTCTTCATTAGCTTATCCAATAAATAGATGCCATGTCGATCATGTAGATCAACTTCAATAGTTTTCTGGAGATGGATTTTTTGCTATTAGTATAGTTTTTATAGCTGTTTAACTTCCCCTCTCCAATTAACACACATCTTCAAAGTACATGCATACAAAAGTATAGGGTATGTTTTACACTAAACTTGACTAATGACTTCAAAAGTTACCATTTCATTCGGTGCTAAAATTGGGAATGACACATTAAATTTGACTCAAACTTTCATGTGTTCTTAAAAAGATATGCCTTTGCATAACATTAAGAGGTTATTTTGCGTTGCTTTTTGTGGCAGTAAAAGGATGGAGAAAATCCTTTGATGTCTTCTAGTTGTTCTGTCTAGAGCAGGGCAGGCTGTGGGGTGTTTCCGCTTAGTGTAAGCAGCTCAGTTTTCCCAGTGTCATCTCTCTAAAGGTGAACGAATCAAGCTGATTACCATAACACTGGCTGTTGTTGAGCTCACAAACCAGGCATTACCACACTACTTCAATTGCTTCAGGAAAAACAGTCACCTCTGCCTTGTCTATTTCCATCAAACTCAGAACTACTTTCTGAATGGATCATCAAATAGCTGTGCATCAGTAGTTATAATGTTGTGTTTTTGAATTCTGTGAAGATCCTTTAAAGTCATCAAGGTCATCAAATGTCCTTGGTCAAATGTATAGTCTTAAAGTTGTTGGAGTGAGAGACGGCTGTCCTTCATCGTGACTTTTCCACTTGAGTATTCGGCCAAATTGATTAAAGTGAAATGGAACTCGGCCCGGTCCTGGCAGAAATATAATCATGAAATCAATTCCATTCATGGGGAGCGTTTGACAGCTGTATGACAAAGTCCGACAAAGACAGAGGGATGGACACGCTTCAAAAGTGAGTGACAACAAACAACATCCTCCCCATGCGATTAGTTTCAAATGAACATTTAAATATTCCAGACACAGCCATCAATCATCAATTCAACAAGAAACACTTTTACAGCAGTACACAAACAGTGGTTGATCTCTGTGCATATAATGAGAGCAACATTATGGGTGTTAAAGGTAAAATCATCATCATCAAATACCCACTGCCTCGTATGTACGTTAAGAACATTCTTATACCAAAATGGAAAAACACATTACCATGTTAAGCAGAAATATACTTTGATCTGTCGATTGATTAACTGTCTATTACCATCTAATTTTGCTTTGGTCTGAGCAATATAATTCCCTGGGCGGTTTCCCAAAAAATAAATAATAAACTAATTATCTTATTTTTTATGAACATTTTGAAAAACTGAATCTAAATGACACTATTGCTATACTGTACTACTGTCAATATGCACAAACAGTGAACGTTACTTAGATGATTAAAGATGTTCTGTCTCCATAGCCTTGTTTCTTATGTTAGTTATTTGACATAATAATCTGTTGTTCTGTATTAACATGTTACTTCAAAGCGAACAGGACTGGTGTCTTGTTCATTCCGCTCAAAAAAAAAAAGGTCGATCCCAGTATATGTGCCACTGCATGTTTCTGCATGAGTGAAAGAGCCAGAGGCCTGTTGCTAGAAACCGTTCAGGTTTACCATCTCTGGAAAGACTAGGTTCACCAAGGGTTGTGTCACCGCGGCAACGTGCTCCATAAGTGGGCAACAGTGTTGTACTTTGCAATGTATTCTCTATTTTACCATTGTTTGGTGGTTCTTACGGGCAGTTTTGATCCATGGCTGTGATTGGCTCATTAGTCACGTGAGTACACATGCAGTGTCAAAGGGATTCATCTTTTAAACCTGGGTTAATTCTGGATTGAGTTAATACATGGTCCGGTTTGGAACATTCCACTTTCCCTAAAACTCTGAGTTTGCAAACACCGTTTCTCACAACAGGCCTCAGGCCAAGATTTTTTGCGTAGAAAATTCACAACATTTACACTCAAAAGAAGCCCTACAGGACAGAGCAGGAGCCCATTTTGGAAAAATTTTACAGTTAAAGTATTTCCTGCAACTGATAATACAAAATACTTTATTTTGTAAAACCATCAGGATTTATGTCTTCAGCAGAGCCTCAACATTGCATGGTAGGAACTGTCTTTAAAGGAAGGATATTGCTGTGAAATTCAAATAAGACCCAACAATAAAAAGGATCCTTTTGGCAAAAGGGCAACATGGGCATCAAGTGGCAGAAGCTCCACCCCGTCTGCAATCGCCTTCTGTGTGCTGAGACCCTGGGACCAGTGCTCATGACAAAATCGTACAATCAGCAGTGGTGTGTTAATTGTGTGCATGTAATTGCAGTTACACAGAGGATTACAATTTTGGCACAATTTTAAATTGTTGCATAAAATCACATTTGTGGCAAAATGGGCCTGAAACGTCACGTGCCCAGCTTTAGAGAAAAATCAAACAATCCTTGCTTGAAATGGTGGCTTTGTCTAAACACGGTTTGCCTCCATTTAGCGAACAATGAAAGCAGTGGGATTTAAAGACGTCTTACTGATAATTTACAATTAATCATAACTGGACTTAAATTAGCTAAAAGATAAGGAACATTAAAACTTACCTTTGGGGAATAGTACACTACAAATCTTGGAAGGACGGCATTATATAGGTCACAAATATGCCTTGTACAGAAAACTCTTATGTAAGAGAACACTGGAAATTGTAGATTAATTAAATATAATGTAAAAGTGTCAACAATTTGGAGCATAAATTAATTCAACTCATTAGAACCTCATTGCAACTGCTCAGTTAATTTAAGCAGTTGTCATGATCAGAAATAAATTCAGATTGATGAAAGCTAATTGCTAAAATTTGAACAAAAGAAATATTGTAGGTAAAACTAGGAGTACTGTATGTATAGCTTAATGAGTGGAGTATACAGTATATATGATGCCATTTAATGCGCCTTTTGACTATTGTGATTATTTTAGTTTGCTTCTAATCAGAAAAAATATATACATAAGACTATTAACTTCTGGTTTAATTCAGAACATTCTCTACAGGGGATTCTCTTCCAACCTAACAGCATTAGTGCAGATGAATCCTGACGCTCTCCCTCCCGCTACCTCCTGTCTCACCGTCTTTAGGCGGAGTGTTACTAAGTATGGCGACTTGGCCCAAGTGTCACATTCACCTGTGACACTCGTCCTCTCCTGCTCAGCACCTGTGGCCGTTGCCATGGAGATGTGATGACCTGGAGGGGTTTTTTGAGATGAGGTCAAAATCACCTGCACCTGAGGAGCTGTCTGTCAAGTCCACACCTGCCATCACCATGCTGCGTGAGACCCAACAGCAAATGAGTTCTTCAACTTCTCCAAGGTCTTTTGTTCAAGTTTTATATTCTTCTTTGCAGGGTTAGTGAATATTTTTTCCTTTAGTTGTTCCTCTCTGGAGAGGTATTGTGATTATCTTCAAAGAATGTGCCTCATGAAGTACATGAAGCAAAGGCAGAAGATTGAACTGCTCTTATTGATTGCAGCACAGGGAAACACAGGGGTTTTATTGACTGGTGAGGCATATTCAGGCTCACAGATCTAATTTTAAACCTTTTCATATTGGGGCAGCTTACACCATCCTAAACACACGCTGGCATCAACAGAAAGTTACCACAGGGGGTTTAGCAACACAACATCACAGGGACAGGAAGGACATAATCAAATGCCCAGCTGCAAAACAACACCCAACAAATTTCATTGAAGCCGCCGTGGGACCCAGTCAACTCCATTTGGGCAAAATATGACTGGATTACATTTCCAAACACACATAACACAATCAGGCTGTTGTCATTCACGTCACTTGTTGAGTCTTTGAGGTCAAGTTATTAAATCATTCCCTTAAAAAAGACACATTGAAATATATTGACTGTATTTAGTAAACTTATTGATAATGAATTGAGGAGTAGTATTCAACAGGGTTCAGTTCATACATTTATAGAATGATGGGAATAAGGAGTGGAGCAGGAGAAACAAAGTAAATTGTTTTCTTTTTGAAAACAATTTACTTCAGGAAGGAGAGCTCCGCCATGTTGGCAATGGCTGCCCAGGTAAGCTGCTGTTCTTATTTATCACTAGTGGAGCTGGATATTGTGTTTTTTTTAGGCAAATAAAAATAATCATAGACATTGGTGAATTATTAGATTCACAAGTGTATTGGAGACAATTCTATATTGTTTTTGAATTAAGTTTAAAATATTTAAAGACACTGAAATGTAAGAAATACACACATATTAAGGACAAAAAGAACATCAAATTAAACTGAAAATCTCAACAAAAATAGAGAAAGCAGATGGGGCAACCAAAAGCCCCGCCAAGAAGTCCTTTTGTTTCACTCAGATCCAGCCATCATCTCTCAGAATTGAGAAACCCATAGGTACTTCCAGACCAGATGGAAGTGGCCTCTGACAGAGCCACCACGGCCCAAAGTGCGGATTGAGTCCGGCTCACAATCCAGGGTTCCCAAAAAGTCCTTTGCAAAAAGTTCAGATAGTTCTGTTGATAGTCTGGATATTTAGTGGAACATAGTACATTGTCCGAAACGGAGAGACTAGTCTAGGGTTTAATCTCGGGACACGGGATTACTGGGAAATCTGATCAAAACTATTTTCATAAAATATATGACGGGAAACGGGAAATGAAAGTTAAGAAAATTTCACTGTGCTCCTATAGTGCGCTAACCTTGCCTGCAAGCTGAATTCTCGCGGTATTTTTGAGTTCACAAACACTGGAGAATACATCTTGTACCGCTCCCGCCAACCCTTTTCATTACAATCAACATGTCTACAGCTGAGAGGATGGCTCATAAATTGTGTTTTTGGCAACAAATATGGGTCTTTATCTCGCTCAACCACGGCTTTTTAATGTAATGCCAGCCTCAGCTCAGGGTACGGGGCGCATGTGAGCGCAGAATTCGGCTGCATCCAATTTAATGTTGGATGTTGTTCTTCATCTGCTAAGGGCAGCAACAGGTTTGGCTAACATACATTTAACACATTTTAAGATAATATAAAATGCATTTAGGGTAATTGTATGCTTCCAATGACGATATGAATGATAAGAAAGAAACGTGAAGGGTTAGAGGTTGATATTAGAAATTGGATGCACCCAAGAGTCGGCTGCAGTGAAGCACAGAGGAGTTTATGGAGGAGACACGCGTTTTGTTTTACTTTTTAAAACTCATTGGACTTATTTCCAAATGGAGGATTACATATTTGCGCTCAAACTATTATCTGGACTTAAACATGAAACTGGTCTGAACTGAAGTGGTCTGTGCTGTTCATTAATAGCTAAGGTAAGGCCCAGAACACACTTGGAAATGTACTCTTTACAAACGTTTGCGTTTTGTATGAACAAACAATGCGGGAATGGCTGTAGCCAAACAAATTGTGAATAAGCCGCTCTGTAGGTCCTGTTGATTTATATGATTTATTTGTTCATCTGATTGGGCTGAAGTCAGTGCCTCCAAACCTCACCGCATGTCACTGGTCGACAAGTGGATTGCGCACACATTTAGAATCTCAGCATTGTGAAATTCCTGAAGAGAGCCCATCAACAAAACGTCTGAAAACGCTAGATGGCTAGCAAAGCTAGCAAGTCGCTTGGTGAAATACTAGCGGAGACAGCAGCTTTTGATGGATTTACGTTAAATATTATACATATTTGATTTCCCGGGAAAAATATTAAATCCTAGCCTAGTCCACAGGTAGATTAGAGAGACATGATGTTTGGGGAACAAGCCGGCCAGCCCTTAAAATCAGTCCCCCTCACATAACCGAACATCTGTGCTTTCAATCCCATTCATAACATTCCAAACATGTGCGCTCTCTGCATAGACTGTATATATTAACGGACGTAGTCACGCCTATCTCCGCCGTTCTAACAAATGGGCCAAATATTAGCCTCTACTGGAGCAAAAC
>JAPMNZ010935558.1:0-10578 GCA_029875035.1 Pomatoschistus microps | reverse complement strand
CTGCATATGGACCTAATAGATCTATGATATGGACGAGAGAATAGTCCGTGATGGTTGTCTTACAACTGCTGCTATGGTCAGGAGTTAATAGAAGTGTATTTTCTTTGTACCCATTAAATGACGCGGTGCGCTTGATGCGTGAGATTGAGCCGGTCAAAGAGACTGATAAATTGTGTGTGTGTTTTCCTTCTTGTTACCACGGTTATCCCGCCCTCATAATGCTGTGATCAACAGTTTATATAGTTTTATTTTGTTTGACATAAGTGTATACAGTACTTACAGATTAATACAACTTTATTGGTATTGAACATATCACTGTGCGCGCATTACGCACATTACGCACTGGTCCCAACCCGGAAGTGCTTCTGCAGCCGCGGTGTTTTTGTTGTGAATGGCTCGAACATGGCTGAACTCAACTGTCTAAGGGCTAAACTCATGGTTAAATTGTTAAACTAGAGTGAAGGCAGAGAAAAGGACATGCACGTGGCTTTGTGGTAATTTGTTTTCAAGACTTGCACTTGTGTTTACTTGCAGGCGTTTGTTGATTTGTGATAGGAAGCAAAATGCTGCTCTTTGCTTTTACTACTTTCTAGCATTTGGCTATCTGGAATGCTGATTATTTGTCAAGCAAATGCATAGAAAAGATGAAAGTCTAATGTAGAATGTTTATCATTGTTTTCACCGTCGTGTGTTTTCACAAGCATAGTGTGAAGCATTCGAAGCAATGTTCTTTAAAGGCGCATTTTTTTTAAGGGGGGTCCGTCCGGCTACGGGTGGGTTATTTCTTTATTACAATATTCTACAATCTAGTTTAGGAATGGTCTGTCCTTAAACATATTTGCCTTACAGGAGCAGTGATAAACCTGAATTCTTTCTTATAGTGCAAGGCCTCTACACACATGTAACGGGTTTCATGTTATTATACACGTCTTCATTAATTTTAACCATTAGTGATTCCTGCATGTTTGAATCATATTTTATCTTGTGGCATTACTCCTGTTTTCATCTCCGTCTGCACTTTGTTGTGATACAGTGTGAGGGAATTTCCATTGAGATGGCTGTAGACATACCTCATTGTGATTTGTGTAGCTACCAATCTTTGCAATGGCAATCTAATTTGCAATTTAAACAAATAATCATGCTTATTTAATGAGCATTGTCCCTTTGTCATACATTCTTTGTGATGATGTTTTTTAGATTGAATTAAATTAATCATGATGAACTTTGACGGACTGGATCCTGGGCTGGGTGAATATCCGGCTGCCCTCCATGGAGCGCTCGAGGCGGGGATAGAGCCATCCATGGATCCCCATCTGAACCCCAACCTGATGGGGCCTGGCGTTGAGCTGGACCCAGAGGGGCTGGCTGTGGCCGTACCTGAGACAGTGCACCTTATGGAGGGCATGTTCTCAGAGCTCCACAGCGCAGTGTCAGAAGTGGGCATCCCTGTGACCGCCACACATTTTGATCTGCAGGAGGAGATGCTTTGGATGGGCAATCACAGAGTAAGCACTCACTTTATAGGACGCAATGACTGTCTTTCTGTGATCTGTCTGAATTGAAATATTTTTCCTTTATCAAAATGAGTGGAATTTAATTGAAAGTGGTTTGAGAATCCAAAACCTGTTGTGACTCAAGTTACAAGTGCAATTTAGTTTTATGCAGCTAAAATCTGACATAAAGATTTGTCTTAAAGATTGAGACCGGCTTCTACTCTGACAATGTTCAAATACAGGTTATAGCTGCATGTACAACTGTAGGTTATCAGCACTCATCTCATAAATGTACTTTGATTAATTGAGTTTGTATTGTGATTTTCAATTTGTATTGCGAGTTACTGCTCACTTTCTTGTTTTGAAAGATAGTGAGCAGTATTTGAGTGCATGTTTACATTGACATATTTTTACAGGGTCATGCCACGTCTTTCTTTGGTCCTACAATGGGGCGATACTCGTCTTTTCAAGTGCATGCAACAGACGATATCCGGCACATTCAAAGCCTCGAGACTGGAGTTCTGTTTCTGTCCAAAAATGACCTGAAATGCTGCACCCGAGGAGGCATAGTTATGTTTGACTATCCGTAAGTATCAAAACCTGTCACCATCATAATGAAACCAAAAGTATTCATTAATTAGAGTTTACTCTGAATTTCAAATATAACATTTAGTTATAAATTACTAACATAAATGAACATGCAGATTGTTGATTTACATAAAGCTAGTAATGTAGGGAGAACCAAATGGCACTGGAAATTTGACAATGTGCTTGAAAAAGGTTTATAAATGTTGCTTTGTTTTGGCCACAGTAAAAGAAAGTGATAANATTTTTGTATTGTATGTTTCTTCTTACGATAAAACATACATGTTATATACAGTATGTTGTCATTCTTGGTGCAAAGTTTGTCTGTCAATTTTAGTATTTTACTTTCAGGATGGAGGAGGGGGCAGACATGCACAGTCTCCTCATGACAGACAACAATACTGTTCTTATGGGTGGACTGCAGAACTACGTTGTTCAAGTTGATTTAAGTTCAGTTCAAGAGACACAAAAGGTAAAATACAAATAGTTATTTCAACTAACTGGCTCTTTCATTCAAATTTGTTCATAATTCTTGTAAAAAATGTATTGTTTCTGATATTGACAGTTCACTGTTGAGGTCCCTGGGGTTGCGATAATGAGACAAACGGGTCGGTTCTTTTTCTGTGGACACACTTCTGGAAAGGTGAGAAATATGGGGATGCTCAAATTGCTAATTTTATTGGCGTTAGATTTGTTTGATATAAAATGCTTACCGCTGCTGTGATCATTATTCTCATGATCCTCATTTTTGGTCCAAACTTGTTTTGTGCTAAACAAAAATCTGAGATTCACTTCATTTACAATGTATAATGCTCAGCTTGGACTTTTGTCTCTCACGCAGAAGAAGTTGCATAATATGCATATTCATTGCTCCCGTAAGATGGCAATCAATAATGCACCCGTAATGTTAATGTGTGTATTCATTTTGCCTGTCGTCTTCATCTGTATTGATACCTGCTTTGTGTAAACTCAGGTCACGCTTCGAGATCTGCGCAGCTTCAAGACGGAGCACGAGTTTGACGCCTTCTCTGGGAGCCTCTCCGATTTTGACGTGCACGGGAATCTTTTGGCCGCATGTGGCTTTTCCAGCCGCGGCATGAATGGTTTGGCGTGTGACCGTTTCCTCATGGTGTTCGACCTGCGGATGATGCGAGCCGTGACCCCGCTGCAGGTTCATATCGACCCCCTGTTCCTGCGCTTCATCCCCACATACACGTCCCGTCTGGCCATCATCTCGCAGACGGGTACGGGCACTGCTGTTACTGGTGTTTTGTTACAAAAAGGAGCAAATTGAAAATATATCACTCTAAATGTAGTTTTCCAATTCTAACGTTTTTCTCTGGTGCGTTTAGGCCAGTGCCAGTTCTGCGAGCCCACTGGTTTGGCTAATGTGGCTGACATCTTCCATGTGAACACGGTGGGGCAGCTGCTCATGAGTTTCGATGTGTCGTCCAGTAAACAGGCACTGGCCTTTGGGGACTCGGGGGGCTGCGTGCACCTCTGGTCTGATGCCCCCGAGGTCTCCTTTAACGATTATTCCAGAGAGACAGAGTTTGCGCTCCCGTGTATTGTGGACAGTCTGCCTCAGCTGGACTGGAACCATGACCTTCTGCCTCTGTCTCTGATCCCAACACCCCTCACCTCTGCTGAGCCACTGATGTCGGACTGGCCCACCCACGCAACGCCCTGCCCAAGGTGAGAACCAGGGCCTCTCACTCTACTCTACACACGTTCAAACCAGATACCGCTACAAATGTTTAATGAAGACAGCATTTCTTTGCAACATTGTTTCATATATTTAGAGTCATTGTATTTTATGTCCTTATTCCAAATTAAGAACATTATTTACCCTTACATCCATATATCAATACATACACATTTTCATTTCTTTGTTAGTGAGGAGAACAAAATGGAGTGGGACTACTGAGTTGATTTGGCCTATTATTTATTATTTAGAAAGCATTACGGATCTGCCCCTTTGTAGTATGAAGTTAATATGGTCCTTAATGGGTTATACTCTGTTCGATAAATCATGCAAACCAAACCGAGGAGACTTGCCTGCGACTTGGGCAAAGAGTAAGACGTCGGAAACAAACTGTATTAGTTCCTATATTTCTTCACAAAATGTGGCTGTAGTGTAAACGCATTGTTTATGTTGAAATTAGCAGCAAAATCTACCAAAGAAGTCTCAATCCTTCTTTTCTTTTAAGGAGAATAGATTCATACTCTGAATATGTACATTAGTATCACTGAATATGATTGTCCAATAGGGTATTAGCATTTACAAATAAAATGCCTTGTTTGCAAAAGTGTGCATACATAAGATTCCTAAAACATAAGTGGTGAATAGGTGAAAATAGGTGGAATATTTTCTAATGCACACATTAGCACGGCCCTTTTTAAACATTCTTCATTTTGAGATCAACATGTAAATTGTCCCTCAGAGCTCTATTTGTAAGGAAAACCTGGGGAAAAACTTAGATTTTTCTGTAGTAATAAAAACTAGGTTTCCTCCTAGATGTACACGAAGCGATTGAGTGTTTGGAAATCGCAACCACACACTAATTATCCTAAAAGCAGAAGTACAAATCTATTAGAGCGTGTGTCAATTGGCCTTTCTATAATATCATGCGGTATTCAGGCATTGTGGGGGACTGGACAGTCATGTTACAGTGTTGAATATGTATGGACCATATTCACGAGTTTCAGTTTCTAGCATGCGATATGTTGATGTCATGTTTGATTTGTTTTAATTTATTCAGTTGGAAATTCCTTGGACATGAATGTTTGTACAGAAATATAAAATAAGATAAATGCAAGACAATATCCAAACTGCCAGAATCAATAGAATTATTTTTCAGCGTTCTCCAAATATTTACTACATTCTCAGGAAAATGCACAGTGAGCGTGCAAAGCTGTGACGCTACGTGGCATTTGGCAGAAATTGGATAGTGAGGCGTAAAGTAAACCGGAATAACTGCAAACTTCCTGATCCTGATTTCCAATAGTCTCCTTTCTGTTCTGACACTGCCTCATTCTTCATGCTTCTTCTTCTTCTTCTTCTTCCTGTCCATTGTGGCATCTTTTACACAGCAGCTCGAATGGAGAAGTCGGCCTCTACACATGACATCACTAAAACCACTGCCAAGTCAAGCGCTCATGTTCTGAGGGGCGTCTGCGTTTACTCACAGGCAAAATAGGGGAACTTAAAACAATTATCGCCATCGCATTTCCGGAACTCAGACAATTAGAATATAGTTACAAAGGTAATATAATTCAGTCATTCAACTTAAACCAATAAATGACTATTGACTAATTACATGCACATTGACATATGCCAAGTCTTTGTTATAATGAGTTTACTTTGACCTCTCCAAAAAGGTTAATTATTACTCTAAAAACTTAGTTTTGTTCCAGTGAACTCAGCTTTTAAATCCTAGGCAAACTATGGTTCTACAGTGCAACAGGCTTAAGAGCGTATTTTTAGGACTTAAATAATTGAATTTACTAAGTGCGACATTTTGACTAAGTGTATCTATCTAGCCGATAATCTATTTAGCCCTGATAAATGCAAAGCTATTTATTTCATCTCTCATTACTCATATTGCATTACTGTGTGGGGCCATACAGGCATTAAAAGTGATAGACAAAAGGCCTATTCTTTGAGATGACAATATTGTGTTTAAATGAGCTTTGACGATAAGGGATAATACAGTGTTACTAAAACTTCATATTTCTTTGATGCCTCTCCACTCACATGAAATCTGATACAGGGTTTATTGAAAGATTCTGATTATTGAATGAATGAATGAAAGTTCTCTTTTCTTTTGCAGCATTACATCATTCCTCCAGCTCCAAAGGAGAAGTTGGGCTCCACACATGAGCTCACTGTTTACAAAATACAATACAGCTGATTATTAGCATTTGCTGACAAGTAGAATGCAAGGGGATCCGTGTTTACTCCATCTACGCTCCTGGCAAAAAAAGATGAAAGGATGACTCAGCCAATGTTCCCCAGAGATGTTGTTGCTTTGCCAGGAGTGATGGCAGGATTATGTATAGAACTATGTTTTAAAAAACATGGGTTCCCTCCAGATTCTAGTGGAAAACCTATAGATTCATTGAATAATCTATCGTTTTAAATAATTTGACCAAAACAAAGGTCAAGTGATGCTGCTGGAAAGCATAGTCATGGAGTGATTTATTTAACATTTTGTGACATATTCACATTTATTCGAGTACTTTGTAAACACATTTTCATTTCATTCTGCAGTCATTATAGAATAACTTCATTATTCATAAAACCTCTTCTCGGAATGTTTAACTCTGTGTAAGGTTCATCAAACCATTAATCGATTACGAAAATAGTTGAGAACTATTTTAATAATAATTTAATTGTGTTTAATGGCTTGGTACCGCCCTAGAATAATCCTTACATTTCAAAACGAATGAGGATTCAATTCTTATTATTTAATTCCATTATTTACCAGCTTGCATTACTACACACTTTATTTCTTGATATTTATCACTAAGTATCACTTTGAGGCTTGATATAAAATATAGTGCAAGACAATTACGAAAATATGATTATTTTTTCAACTATATTCGAAATGAAAACAGACGGGGCTTCATTGGATATGAAGCTAATCCGGTCACTTTGGTCGCATGTTTTTACCTTTAGTGCTTCCAAAGTAAAGACTAAACACTGGAGAACGTTGGTGTTCACTGCAGATATGTATTACATAGATTCCAAGGGAAAATACAAGAATCCCCAACATGAGTTTTTGATGCGTACATGTATTTTGTGAAAGATGAAAGTTACACTTTTAAAGATGTCACTTCTTGTTTTGCTGATGGTTTCAATAACAACATGGTTGACACCGTGACCTTCACAACTTTCACTCACATTGTAGTCATAAAAAATAGGCACATGAACTTCAATCCAGATGTTTATTATTATTCTCTAACTTTTCAATTTTTTGTTTGTTTTGCAAATGCCAATTGACGAAAGACAAAGACTCGTCTGCTTGAATGAAGACAAAACAATGTTTCTAACCATTTGGATGGAACTACATACAGTCATTCAAAACTTTCATGTCTTTAAATGTGTTTTGATACATTTTGACATAACATTACTTATTTAGCATTTATTTTGTTGTGTAAAATGTCAAATGTGAAATCAGTTGCAATGAAAGCAGAAATGGTCTGTTACAGATCGTATGGGTTGGAACCAGGCCTGAGTGATATGGAGAAGAAAAAAAAATCTCTTTCTCTCTCTATATGTATATATTTTCTAATATCTCAATATTAAATCCCCACTATAGTACATCTATGTTTAAAATAAGAATGAATGTGCTCTTAATGGTCAATGGTTGTATTTTCTTTCAGACGCGCTCCTCCGGTGGATCCAGAGATACTGCGCACGATGAAGACTGTGGGCTTCATTGGATATGCTGCTAATCCACGCACTCGGCCACGTAACCAGGTTAGAACTGTTCAAGAGAAGACAATCCCTCTATTTTAATGGAAACCTTTTCTGAAAGCACAGACGTTATGCAGTTCATTTGCCTAAATCCTCAACTCAAGTCATTTTAAATTGAGAGTAAATCAAACTATTACAAAAATAAAGGGTGATTGAAATGTTTGTAGTTTTGGAGACTTGGGCCCCTATAGTCTCCTGAGCTGGTTCTTGGGCATTTCTGTGGCTTTTCCTTCTAACAGTTGCAAATCTGGTTTGGATCCATAACTAGTTACATAGAATTCTTACTTATTCCCCTGATGTAGGAAAGTCCTCATTTCCTTTTGCGTTTCCTGTTTTGTAAAGTGAGAAAAAAAAAAACATCATTTTGAATCCAGAAAAGTTACATATGTCCATGTTGTTATAAGAGCTGAGTGTGATCCTTCTGAATGTTTTAAAACCTGAACCTGCGGAAGACTTCTGCACTTACAATGATAAATATAAGATAACGGATCTAATGTAAAAAGTTCATTATGTCTTCTTCCATATTTGGCTTAGATGGTGTAAAGAAGCTAGTTCTGCTTAATGACCTCACTAACATTTATGGAGGAGTACTGTTAAATATATATCTCTACAAACATTCAGAAAACTATGACAGAATGTCCTTTATTATACCGTTTCTCTGTTGGCTTCAGGTGCCATATAAGATCAAGGACGTGGAGCAGGATTACGACAACTACAACCAGATTCCAGAGTCTCCGATCGGCCGCGATGAGGAACCCCACCTCTACATGGTCCCCAAGAAATTCAGAAAGGTGCTTTAGTTGCATTCATTCCTGTGTATATTGTATTTTCGCAGCACACGCATGTTGTAAAAGCAGCCGTTGGCGTCGAACAGCGATTCTGGATTTTTCTGCAATTATTTCGTTGCATTTAGCCTCCATGTGTCATACAGTAACTTTAATACACTTTTCATCAGTTCTGATAAAAGCTGAGTGACAAAAAAATACTATAAAAGATCATTAAAACAAGGATGTCCTGTGCAACCAGTCTTAGCATGGACTTATTCAAATCACGCAGAATTTTATTAATAGTTAACGCATTAAAACCAGATGCTCATTTGAACAATTATATTGAAAAACAAACGCATACATACAGCAGTTTGACCATTTCTGAATAGTTTTACAGTGATCTATAAAATTAACATTTCTCATTGTATTGAGAGATGAAGAACCTAAAAATGACATGTCTTGTTCAGTAACTTTAACATTAATTAGAATACATCATCTCTAAAACATGATCTTGGACTTTTCTGTCTGAAAAAGATGATCTAAAGATGTGAGATACTGTAAGTAAGTAATTGAGTGAGTAAGGTTTATTTATATAGTGCATTTTTACAGACCAAGATCAACCACAGCGCTTTACAATTGTTATATAGAATACATGGGAGTAAAAAGATCCAATAAGGAACTATTAGATTTAAAAACATAGTAGCATTTTATTTGTAGTTTGAATGTTAGGAACCCCAGCTTTAAGTTATAGCCCTGTCTATTCTTTACTTTGTTTATTCTTTATTTTTCCTCAGGTCACAATCAAATACTCCAAACTTGGACTGGAGGATTTCGACTTCAAACACTACAACAGGACGCTCTTCGCTGGTCTGGAGCCGCACATCCCAAATGCCTACTGCAACTGCATGATTCAGGTGAGACCAGCTTATCCCAACATGGATCTGCGTGTGACGTTTTCTAAGATACATTAAATATACTGTCTTTTCCTACACAGTTATGTTTACTTATGGTTCCAGATCTGTTGCATACATTTTGACCTTTTATTCAGAGGTTTAAGCAAAAATCACATCTACACTTCCGCAAGAGAACGGAGCTTTGATTGGGATGTTTCTGTTCTGCAGGTGTTGTATTTCCTGGAGCCAGTCCGCTGCCTGGTGCAGAACCACTTGTGTCAGAAGGAGTTCTGTTTGGCCTGTGAGCTCGGCTTCCTCTTCCACATGTTTGACTTGTCTCGAGGAGATCCCTGCCAGGTGAGAAAACAAGTGTGAGATGTAGATGTTGTTCAAAAGAAACACAAACACATTTTTATTCAACAAGACAAAATGAACCTTTTTGAATCAGGGGTAAACTAGTAGACCACACTGACTGCTGTAATGAAATGGTGCAATTGCCTCTTGCAAAGGGCTAGCTGATCCGTGATTTATCCTGAGGCTTCTTCCCACTGTGATCCTGTGTTTTTTTGGCATGTGTTCAAATGGCGCCGCAACCCAGGACAACAGTGAGAAAGCTCTACATGCTTTTTGACCCGTGTCAGCTTTTTACCACAGACCGGAACGTGTGCAAATAAAAATGTCAAAACAAACTTCAAAAATAAGTCTTCTAAAGTCACAGAGAAGTGCACACATATATACAATATAAGTATATAATATGGACTACTACAAGCTCTTCATCCATGTGGAGCCAAATAAACATTATTAAGGAGAGGAGAAAGGAGCAGAATGTGCCAAAGCCTAAACTTTTATAGTAAATTAGCTTCACTCTTGTTACACGGCTTGTTGTGCTTTCATTATGCAAAGTATTGTTCCTTGACCTGTGTGTAGTTTAGTTTTATAACCTTCATCCGACCCACATGGAAGCAAAGGGCTATAAAACAGTTTTATTGTTGTTGAAATTACAGCTTATTTATATCACAGTGAACAAGACAAGGTTTCAAGGCAGTTTGGCAAGTCAACCTGTGTCGCTCAGTTTGTACCAGGAAAGATTTTTTATTCTTACTGTTTTGTAATGTGTGCTGCCATTGCAATCCTTCATTTCTCCACTAGGGGACAAAAACCTCTCTTATCTTGCCCCAAAGGTCCAACCAGTTTAATGCAAAGGTTTCTATCAAGATAATGTACTTATTCTTGTATTCTTTGAGGCGGATGGCCAAAAGGGTGGAGTTGATAGATAGATAGATAGATAGATAGACCTTTATTGTCCCCTGAGGGAAATTCATTTTCACAAACACTGTCACATACAAGTTACAATAGAC
>JAPMNZ010935539.1:0-13434 GCA_029875035.1 Pomatoschistus microps | reverse complement strand
CTGCAAAAAATGATAAAACTCGAGGTAAAAATGGCTTAAATGAGTTAAACCAAGAATTTAGTCTAATTCCAAGAGAGACATTATGCATCTTTTCAAAACTTTAAAACTATCTTTGCAATTTTTTGACTTATTTTTCAACATATTTGCAGTGTGGCCAGAGGTGTTGGTAAAGTATCATATAATCAAAACTATTTTATTTAAACCTTTTTTTCTATAAATGATATATTTACAAATGTACACAAAGTCTTTCCAACTATTCAAATCCTATAGTTATAATGAATCCACTTTTTTCAGCAATTTCCAGGTGGATTCTTCAAGTTTAAGTCAAAAGCTACTATTTCTGAAGCTAACATCGAACCCTGTTTTATTATTCATCTTAAAATATGACCAAGTTTTAAATAAATTAAATATTGTGACTAAAAATCCACAAAACGCTACAGCATGACCCTGAGTCAATAACATTATGCAACAGTGGAAGAAAAACAAAGTAAAATGACATTCATATGTATTTGATCCCATCCTTTTTCTTCCCCTTAATCCATTTCTGGGTTGGGGGTGGCAGTCAGAGCACCAGCCCCTGTATTTGATTACAATCTTTAAAATAATAATTCCAGTAACAGTCCAATAAACACCGATGGGATTAAAAGTCAGTAATGAGTAAAGTGCTTCCAGTGTAAAAACCTTAAATAACTAAAAGTTTTCCAAGTCGCTGTCGCTGTTCGGGCCTTTCCTCCGCTTGACTCTGGCCGGGGACCTGCTCCTCTTTTGGGGAGTCCCGCCGGGAGAAGCCAGTCTGGGCAGGTCCATGGTCTTGGTCCCGGGGGCTTGGTTTAAGTCCTCCATGGATCCAGGCTGGGGCTCCACAGAGGTCCTAGTGGCCTGGTGCGGCAGAGGGCTGTGTTGCTTGTTCTCCTCGTCCAGATCTGATCTCTCTTCTGTCCCTGAATCCTCCACATCTGCATCTTCTCCTTCAGTGGCGCTCACAGCTGCTCTGCTCTCCTGCGATCACAGAGACACTTACTATGGACAAAGATAACTGAAATATTTATGTTTCTATGGCTTTAACATGCTGTGTTTTTGGTTGGTCTGAAAACAATTCAAATCCAGTCATTTGATAATAGACACAGATAAGTAATAAAAATAACTAATGTCGGTGCTTTACTGTGGAAAAGTGTTATTATTTTATTAGAATATGGTTTTCTGAATAGCTGAAAGACATGGGCAGAAATATTGGAAAAGCAGCAGTGACGGTGAAACTGTATCAATGATTTTCTGATAAAAGTTAAATATTTTGAACAACATCAGGCCGTCTGACCCTTATTAGAAAACTCTTCACCTTGTGCAGACTTACAGAGACCCCTGGGAGTCACTATTTGACCTTTTGAGCTGAAAACAATCTGGTCAGACATTGTTCATGTTTGTCTCAACAGAAAGAGTTTTGTGAATAATGAAATGTTGAGAACACTTCAGCTCAAAACACCTTTCTGTCTCATTAAAAAAACATTTCATGCAGAGTGAGACAGAGCCCTGGGAGTCACTATTTGACCCTTTGGGCTGGGAGCTGAGTGAGGCAGGTCCTTTTTTGCTTTTCTGTCTGAAAAAGCAGATGTAAAGAAGCGACAGAGCCCAAAACTACAACTGTAAATGAACGTGACGACTAGAGATAGATCCAAACTAAGATACTCAAAAAGTGATGAAAAATACGTCAAAAACTGCTAAAATTAGGCAAAAATATCTTAGTTTGAGCACTTTCTGACTGTGCCTTAAACTAGATTCCCCAGTGGGACAAAGCAACATGATCTTGTTTGAAAAAGACACAGAAATGTCTCAGTTGAAACAGTTTTTGAACTAAAACTAAGTCTTTGTCCCTTTGGAGAATCAGAATGTGTCAGATTAAGATCTAAGCATTTATTACTCATACATTATAACTTTTTGCAGTAGAACGAGGACCTAGCCTAAGTGTGTAGCTGTTGATGCTAACCCACGGTTCCAGAACCTGTCAGTGTGAAGTGGACCTGAGGCTTTAGTGACCCGGCCCGGCCCGGCTTCAGTCTGTAGCGGCTCTAATTGGATGAGATTAAGTTTGTGCGGAGCTTAGTGTGAGTGGAGCATGTTCAGGTTCCCACTGGGATTTAAGACAAATACTGTTGCATCCATGTGTCCGGAATTAGACAATGTTGTACTGAGTTGTATTTAGACGTTCGGTTTCAAATGTAAGACGTCGGGACACAGGATTAAACGAACTTTGACTGATTAGCAAAGTTTATAAAGAAATAGAATATAGTTTTTTAACGTTATCGTTTCTTTACTCATCTCTCTTACTATGGATAATGTGTCTGTATTTGAGTTTTTAATCAAGTCTAAACTAATAGGTAAAACTAACTAACATAAATATAGTATATGAAAATAATAGCATAATAAAATATACAAAAATCCTATGGTTGAGACACATCTTGGACCTAACATTGACTCATATCTGGAGAATTATACAGTAGCTCCTTGTAAAGTATTGATAGATATTGAACTCCAAAACACATAGTTGTAGCTAATTATTAAAGTGAAAATGAATGAAGCTGTTACCTGTTCCTCGGACGCCTCTTCACTTTCTTCCACTGCTTCCATCGTCTCTTTGTGCGACACTTTCTCTCTCACAGTTTCTCTGTCGCTGTCTTCGGTTTCTTCTTCGTCCTGGTCGCTGCTGCACTGACAACAACACTTGGTCTCCTCTTCTTCCTCCTCTTCCTCTTCCTCTTCTTCTACTACTTCTAAATTCCTCACTTCCTCCTCCACAACTTTCTTAACCTCCTCGTGTTTAACTTCAGTCTTCGCCGGAGCTGGTTTTGCTGCGATGGGAGAGGACTTTAACAGAAGGATTTTGACCAGATCGAACTCCATCTGCACTGGGGCCTTGATGGCGTCCGGGTTGGTCTTCACGGGACGGGCGGCCATTTTCTTAGCGAAGCAGGCGTCGCACGGGCAGTATTCGTCATCGCTGCGTTGGTCGCTATTCTCTCCGTTGTCATCGCTCAAAGAACCTACGGTTTTGGCCGAATGCTTTCTAATGGCCTGGAAAACACAATACATTAGTGTGGTTTGTACGTGAAATAGAACAGATTGATAATTTAAAGTGAGGAAAATCAGAATCAATTTATTGCCATGTGAGTAACAGGAAGTCACGGGCAGTTTCCTAGTTTGTGACTTCCTGTTACNGTGAGGAAAATCAGAATAAATTTATTGCCATGTGAGTAACAGGAAGTCACGGGCAGTTTCCTAGTTTGTGACTTCCTGTTACTCACATGGCAAGAAAAGGATTCTCAAATTCACTCTACCGTTAATATATGATTTTAATGCTAGATGGGAGTAAAAACTACACAGTGCACCTTTAAACTCTTTGAACGTTCAATAAATAATAAACAAAAACACAAAATCCTGTCTGTATTCACCTTGAGCAGCCGCTTGCGTTTGTCCGTCGTGGTGGAGTCCGTGGAGTGGTCTGGGATCGGTCGCGAGAATCTTGATATTTTTCCCGCCCTGCCCTGGATCTTCTTCACCTCCCTCTCCACACTTCTCTCAATCCTCTGGCTCACCTCGTCCTGCAGCTCGACCATCATCTTATCCAGGATCAAACTGTCCTCCAGGTCCCACTTCACTTTGAAATCGGCCATGGCGGACACGTAGTGGTTCACAAACTGCTTTTCCAGCTTCCTGAGCAGACTCAACACCCACATCGGGTCCGGGTCGTGTGATTGGCGTTTGGACACATGAGCGTGAGCATCCGTGGGCGAGCTCTCGGACTTAGAACCTTCTTGTGTGTCCAGCTCAGTATCGGTCGGAGTTTTGACATTTTTATCCATAGACGAAGGGTTTTCTGTTGCTTTTGTCCCATCGGGAGTTTCCGAAGTGTCCTTTATTTTGTTTTTCACCGCCTCATTCTGTTTTGATTCATATTCTTGGTTGGTGTTTTCCTTGGCAGACCCTCCAGACCCGCTGCTCATGCCTACCCCAGACGAAGACCGAGGTGGGGAGACCCGCTCGGTCCCGTTGGGGTCTTTGGGGTCTTTGATGTCCCGAGGTTCGGCCTGCCAAAGGGATTGCAGGATGGAAATGATGTCCTCGAACTGCGGGCGTTGGTCCTTCTGCACAGAGTAGTGGTTCCCTGTTGATTCGATGAGCTGGAGCTGGGTCAGACAGTCCAATAACTCTTTAGCTGAGGAGCTGAGGCGGCGACCGTAAACTGGAGACACCTATGGAGTCAGAAAACACAATAATGATCACTCACATTTATATTATCATCATCATCTAGTTCAGGGGTTAGGGTCAAACTGAATTTGGTCGGGAGACAAATCTAAAGATACAAGAGGTGGTAAACAATAATAATAATTAAGTAACTAGAACTTGTAATTGCATTTTAGTTATTAACATTTTAGAGATAATAGGATTAAGTATTATATAAGTATCAATACTGCAAGTTACTGTGATAAAGATGAGTGAAAGTTATTTCTGGGGCCACTAAAAATGGTCTTGCGGGCTTAATTTGGCCCATGGGCCTGAGTTTGACCTTGCTGCTCTGGGGCCAGGCTGCAGGGGCGTGATATGCTCGGGTTTTATTCAGCTGAATCAGTTCAATAATTATTCACTTTTGATCTACTTCTTTTCTTCACCACAGAAGATATTATACGTATAACTGTGATCCATGACCTATAAAAAACATTATCAACAGGATTAGAGGAGTTTAGGTCTTGGTTCAGATGATCAGACCGTTTCTCCAGCTTTACATTAAGGAACTACGGTATTTATTTTGAACCATGTCAAAACCAAACACACAGGGTCTTGGTTCCCAGTTGTGTTGCTGTATCTTACCTCGGGCATGCTCCGGCATCTCCCCAGAGACGAGCTGAGCAGGACCTTCATCACCGCCGCAGACGAGTGCCAGTTCTTGGGCAGTGAGTTCTCGGTCTCCATCCCGATCGGCCGAATCTCAAACGTTTCTACCGCTCCTTCTTCCTCCTTTGCTCCTTCCTTCCCTATCTCGCTCTGCTCCACCTTCTCCTCATCACCGCCACATTTCACCTGCCTCTCACTCATCTCATTCTCCATATCTTCTACATCCTTCTCTTCCTCGTCATCTTCCAGGGCTGAGACGTCAGCGGGAATGCGGCTCAGCCAGTCGCTAACAACCTCGTTAGCGGACGCATTAGGCAGACAGGACGGGGTCAGCTCTGGCTCCGCCTCCTTCTTGCTTCTTTGACTCTTGTTGCTGGATCTGCTCACCTTTGACTTTGAGCGTTCTGGAAGTTCAGCAGATTTTATTTCTTTGGCAACGTCAGCAGCAGAGAGTGAAGGAGACACAAGACTTTCTCTGCATGTTTTGCCCTTTGGAGCTCTTGGAGATTTGACAGATTGCTCTACAACACTGTCAACCTGACTTGAATTTGTTTTAGACTTATTTGATTCCCCGGATTTTGTATCCAATGTAGCAGGACTCTTATCTTCCACTGCAGTCTCGCTATCTTGAGATTTCTCACCAGTAACATTTGCATTTCTGACACTTACAGTTGACATTGCTGACATAGTTCTGTCATCTGCAGTTGTTAATTGGCCAGTCTTTGTAGTTGCAATGGTTTTGACACTTCCCACTGGGCTAGCGGCTCTGTTAGCATCGGTGGTCGGCTTCCCACAACTACAACATGACTTTTTAGACTTGGTGCTTTTCACTGAATGAGTGCTTTTGCTTTTGCTGGAGCAGGAGCTTTCCACTCTGCTCTTTTCATCGCTAGCACCTTCTTTATTGTGACATTGACCTGGTGTTTCAATAGTTGGGATATTTATAGCATTGGTCGGGGTTGACTGTACATTTTCAGCTTTGTCAGTACATTTGTCAGTTTTGCTTGTGGTTCTTTGATAGATGCTAGATTCGCCACTTTCCGATCCTTGATCTTCTGGCAAAACAATAGAAACCGAGGCAAATGAATCTTCGTCGGGATCTTCGGGTTTCAGAGAAGAAACGGCTGCAGCCACCTCTGAGTCCTCTCTTGTGTCTTCTTTGTCTTTGTTTGTTTTCTCACATGTACATTTGGACTTGGTAGATCTGCCTGAACGCACTGACAACGAGCTTCCTCTGACCTCTCCAGCGTCTAGGATCAGCTCTTGAGTACAATTTGAGTTTCTGCTTTTCGTGACTTCTTCCTCTAAACAACCATCTACATTTTCAGCAATTTTACTTTCTGACTGAGCGTTGCTAAAAACCTCTGGTGTCTTTATGGTAACAACATGAAATCTTGATGACTTGCAAGACTTTACAGACACAGGACTTCTCATTCTTTGACTTTTATCCTCACTTTCTTCATTAACATTGGTGGAAATGTCCGTTTGGTTGGACTTTTTTGACTTGGCGCTGATAATTGAAGTGTGTGTTTTGACAGAAGATGCGCTCAAAGCTCGGTCTTTCTCTTTGGCGGGAGAAGCTAATCTCAAACTCCTGTTGGTTTTGCTCGACTTGACCGACAATGTGTTGGATGTTGCACTAGGAGCTCTTTCCTCCTGTTTTTCTTCCTCATTTTGAACATTTCCAGGACTTGATTTATTGGATTTTCTTGACTTTTTGGACAATGCACTTTCTCCTCTTTCCTCCCCATCCTCTTTGGCATTTGACACTTCCCTCTGCTCACTTTGGATGCCTAAAGTTTCTTCTCCAACATGTTCCTTTTTGGACTTGTCAGACTTGCATGACTTGACAGATATCACACTCGTAGGTCTGCTTTCTTTCGCAGATTTTGCTTTGACAGTGATTATGCTCTCGGATCTTGTGTCTTCCTCAACGTTCTGAGATCTTTCAGAATTGGTGGATTTGACCGATATTTCACTGGTTGCCCTACTTTCTTTGGCGCAGGCAACGTTGTCATTGTTTTGAGAAGCATGAGACTTTGAAGACTTTACAGACAAAGCACTTGCAGCTCGTGTGTCGTCTTTCATAATTTCAGATTTGTTTGATTTTTCTGACTTGACAGACTTCACAGATAAGACACTGGTAGGTCTACTTTTCTGTCCACCAGACTGCACTTCCAATGGTGTTGGTCCATTTCTCGAAGACTTGTCTGAAACATTAGTCTTGCTTGATTTGACGGACATTGGACTCGCTGATCTACTTCTATTAGATGTTTTTGATGCAACACCTTCTGCTCTTGACTCACTTTCTGCCTTTTCACCTTGAGATTTTTCAGAAACATGTGATTTTGCACTCGTTGGTCGACTCACAACAGCAGATTCATTAGTTTTTAGTGACTGGACACTAGCAGCCCTCGCCTCCTCTTCTGCTTTGGTTGATTTGGCGCTGGAAGACCTACTTTTCGACGCTTTGGACTTCTCTGATTGGACGCTTGCAGACCTCGTATCTTCCTCTTCTGTCGTAGGAGCTGTCACTTTAATGCTAGACTTGTGTGAGCAGCTGGTTTTGGTACTGGACTTTACTGACATGGCGCTGGCAACTCTATCTGAGGTATTGACTGATATGACACTTGGGCTTCTACTCTCAACACACTCACTTTTGCAGACAGATTTTCTTGACTTACTAGATGCTACACTGGTCGCTCTCACCTCGTCATCTTCCATCTTTCCGTTGTTGGACTGCGCACTCCCTGCTCTGCATTCTCCATTGGAAATCATGGACACTTCCCTGTGACTGGTACGATTGCTCAGATTTGAAAGCGTTGAAACTTCTGAACTATTATCTCCTTCGTCTTCAGCTGAATGTGGTGTCGCTGGCTTAGATTTGTTACTTGACTTGTTTGAAGCCCGGCTATTGCACCCAGAGGTACCTTTAACTTTACAACCTCCACAATCAGGACACACAGACGTCGCAGACTGCTTTGAACACGCAGAAGATCCACTAACAGATTTACTCTCTTCCCCCTCACCATCTGATAACTCTTTGGTAGATTTGAAAGATTTCGATGTGGATACGCGTCCGTTCAGCTCCACTCCAGATGTTGAATGACACAGACATGCTGACCCTTCGTTCTCTTCAGTTCTGCCGTTTTGTTTCGATGAAGAATCTCTTATTGGTTTGTCATTATTCTCAGAAGTCTCAGATACAGCACCTCCACATCTGGAAGCACTTGGTGGCACGTCGTCGTCATCTTCTTTGAGTTCTTGCAATATACGTGACGAGGCGCTAACTGCGGACAAGGGACGTTCCACTTCCTCCTCCACAGATTTGGAGCTTGAAGGTCGAGGGGTATCACCGTCGACATTGCTGGTAGTGATAACTTCCTGTTCAACCACATGCTTCTCCGTGACACACATTTCCTCCTGGACGATCTGACTGTGTTCAGACCCGTCCTCACAGTTGACCAGTCTTGCCCGGCAGCGTACTACTCTGGTTGAGTTGCATGATGAGTTTGAGCTGGAGGACTGGGTGTGCCTTAGAATGGTGTGGCTTTCGGTCGTCGATCTGGAAGGAGGGCATGGCTGTTTGTGGCAATGCGCTGGGTTTTTCCACAAGTCGTAAGGTTGTTCTTGCCTGCAGCAATACGTGCAACCGTTTGTGTCCATTCCACATTGAGAGGAGTAGTCACCAGCTTCGGGTTCGTACAAATTGCAGTCTGGATCAGAACAGCTTTCGTGTTGCAGATAATGTGTTTGGCCATGATTGAGAGAGCACGAATCGTTGGTCAGAGATGGCGACTTCTTGATCTGGGTGGACCATTGCAAGGTTTCGTCGCTTTGCAGACGGAATCGCACCCTCATCTCCACGGACAGGCTGCCGTCCTTGTTGACGACCACGCGTTTCTCGATGTCGTCGTTCATGATGGCGGCGCGGCCCTGGGACACGGTGCTGAGGCCGTTGGATTTCTCTGACGACATCGAGAGACGAGCAGAGCGAGCAGAAGAGTCCGAGCGAGGGTGGATGATGCTTTTCTTGGTTTCAAGGCCAAAGTTTACTGAACAGAGACACAAAGGAGAAAAGATCAAACATTGAATCACATCTTTGTGGATCTTAGAGAAGGCCATAGTGCAAGGGTCCTACAGAGCAATACACTAAAACAAATAGGATTGCATTGAGATGATTCATAATCACAAAGAGAAGACAAATTCTCTGCAACAATTGGAAGTTTCTATGCATTATTCAGAACTCACCCATATTCTTCTTGCTGTCCTGGCTCTCACTTTGTTGGCTGGTTCTTGAATGCGCTCCGCGGGGGGGAGATCGAGCAGGACCAACACCCGGCAGTTTCTCCTCTGAACCTTTCTGGATGTAGTTCACCAACAGCGGACTAAAGGACTCCCGCCCCACACACACCAGGACATTGGGGCAAGTCATCAGGCTCTGGACGTTGTCAATCTGGAGAAAATGAATCAAGAGTTTTATTATGGTTTTATCATAGCATAACATTTGGACTGAATGATAGAGACACAGTGGGACACAACAGGAAGTAGAACTAAGGAAGACATGGGTTGACAGATTACGAAACAGGAAGTAGACCTAAACCATGAACCACAGACACTGTCGTACCTTGCGGCCCTCCACGGTGTACAACTTGCGCACGTGAAACCGCATCACGTCGGACACTTCCTCCAAGAACGCGCTGAGACTGCGGGTCACTCTGCGGCTCAGGACCACGCTCCTGCGAACGCCGGGCTCCGTGTTCTTCACCAGCAGGAGGCGCCGTTGTCTGTACGGCACATGTCCCGTGGGAGACTCTGAGGCGGACTCCGGGCGGTGAGGCCTCTTGCTGTGATGGGAGCCTCCTTGTCGGGGCGCCAGGTCTGTGTGGATGGGTTTGACCTGGCGTCTGTCGGAGCAGAGGTAGCAGCCGCCATCTTGGAGCTGCTCCAACTGTCGAATGGTGTGAGTCCCGCGCGGCGTGGTCACGGTGCGCACGCCGAACGGCAACGGCACCTGGAAACAGAGCAGAGAAATATAGATTTATTTGTATTTTATCCATCCATTTTCTTCCGCTTCATCCTTTGCTGGGTGGCGGGGGCAGCAGTCTAAGCAGAGACGCCCAGACAATTATTGTGGTTTTATTTTATTTAATCTTTAATTCAGTTCATATAACACAAACAAACAGACAATATTACTGAGCGCTAATTCACTAATTTGTGTATTGAAAGTTTATCAGGATATAGTGCAACAGAAAGAATAACAAATCCAGTTTTACCAAAGTGTTGAGAGAAGTTGATGCATGATTTTGTCTGGAAATTTTACCCAAAACTATGACCACACTGCACAAAGTGAAGAAAAATATCTTAATCTTAATCTGAGCTGCATTAAAACCAGATTAACAAATGGAACAAAGAAAAATTATCTTGTTTTAGAAAGATACAGAAATGTTTCCTTTTGAATGAGAAAATGAATCAACAGTTTTTGAAATAAGGCATTGTTTATTTTGAAGTCTGTCGGTTGCTTCTGATTGTACAGTACGGGCTCGGGACGGTCCGGTCTTAACTGTTTAAATGGTTAGCGACTAGCTGAAAGGGTATAAAGGTGTCTATTTTAATGTGATTTTATGATTCTTTGTCCGCTTTACTGATTCAATGTATTAATGGTTTTTAGCTCTAAAATCGAATTTGTGCAATAACATTAAAAACGAAAAATGGGCACATGCATCAGTACGAGCCTTCATTCATTCAGCTAAAGACGCTACACTCTTTGTCCCACTGCAGAATCTTTTTTTACCACAGTCAGAATGTGTCAGATTTAGATGAAAACCACTTGATTCATATTTTATCATTTTCTGCAGTGTAAACTTAGATGGAAGTGACAGACTCAGATGGAAAAAGGCCCTTTCTGGTGTCTCGATTACTTAAAGTTACTGACAGAACTACTGTTTCAGACTCAAAAGGTAGATTAGAGATTATGAATGTAGTAAAAGTGAAATCTGAACATAGATCTGAACATTAAAATCCGTAGATCACAGAGAGCGTCATAGAGAATCAAACTAAACCCAGAGAGATGCTGCGGTCTCCAGTTCCAGCCTTTACCTCCACACAAAGACCCCTCGGGCTTCAAACCCGCTCTGGCCCTTCCCCCGCGGCGCTAACCTTTTGGGAAAGATCATCCAGGAGAGCGTCGAAGCATTTGAAGCTGCGTTTGTGCACGGCCATCTTGACCCCGGAGAACTGGCTGTCTCCGCTCTTGTAGAAGGTGATGCGCTTGGCCTGAGGAGCGCTCACGTGGGAGGGGCGCGTCTGGGGCGGGTGGGGTCTGTGGAGGGGCGCATGGTGCTCAGAGGGGGGGTCCCACATCCCTGCGTGGGCCAACGACCTCCTGCTGGCTGGGCATGTGCTCCTAGAAGAGAACAAGAGATAAAAGGTGTTAGTGAGACTTCAAAACCACCAGAACTCAAGCAGATCTTTAACTCCATCCTCTTTTCATCTGTCACTGTTTTCACATGAAGGTGTTTGTGACATCTTTAGATCTTTAGATCAGATGGAAACACTAAAAACAGAAGCTCCTAAGCTCAAAGAGTGACTCATGGAGCTCTTTCCTACAAAAATGTCTGAAAAGTAAAAGGCAGGTTTTGGTCTGTTTTGTTCACAACTTTCTTTTACACTCTGTTGGAAAAAACACAATGTATTACTCATGATAAAGTTAAGTACCCCAGCTTTAATACACTATGTTCTAAAGATATCAATACAATGTAGAGGATGATTTGATTGGACAAACCCAGGAATAGAAAGTCACTAGTACTTATTTTATCAACACTAACATAAAAGACCTTTCTAGAAATCTAAGTCTGACAGTTAGTTTTGCAAAAGCGATAATGGAGCAGAATAAACGGATTTATTGGAATAGATCGCATATTATTTGACATTTTTCCTTGATCCTTGAGAAAACCTGAAGAACTGAGACTTTCCCACTTATTTTTCGACCTTCAGCAACAAAGAACATGAAACAAAAACAATCAAGTTTTATAAGAAATGTGTAAAATCAACTTGAAACGAAGCAAAAATAGATCCAGGATGACGCCTCAGTCTAAGAAGAAGAAGAATGTGGCACAGACAGTATTCTCTGCGTTTCACCGAGTCCTATATTTAGTTCTGCCGCCGAGCACACGGAGAAATCCTATTTGCAGAAGACGTAAGGCTTTCTTCTGGCCTGCTTCTGCGGTAAACATAGATCAGCATCTTGCATAAGACACATCCACCGAGCGTTTAAGAATCCTGAGCTGTTGTAACAAACTCACTGCAAAACATGATCAAATATGAGGTAAAAAAGGCTTCAATTTAGTGGTTTTTATCTTAATCTGACACATTTTGACTGTGTTTTCACCAGATTTTCTCCAATGGGACAAAGACAAGATCATTTTGCTTTGTCCCGTTGGAAGATCTTGTTCTATTGCAGTCAGAATCTGCTCAAACTAAAACATTTTGCCAATTTTTTAGCAATTTGTGACTTCTTTTTCCTCACTTTTTGCAGTGAACAGAAACACGTATCATTAATAGTTTTGTTCAGTCACAGCAGATCAAATACAACATGGAAAAGTGCTTTAAAACACATATGAATAAACAATAGGGATTATTAGTTTACCTGTTTTTACTCTCACCACTTGCACCTTGAGCCAAAGCAACTTCCTACAATGTTTTTATGTTAAATGAGATTAAACGTGTCCAATATTTCAGAATCTGTAACTTTATCACCGTGAAACCCACAAATACAGCTTTTGTTCCGAGTCCAAACAGCATTTACACCTCACACAGTTCACACATAGACCATATTTATATACTGTATTTGTATTGTTTTGTACCAAACTAATATATGGAGATGTTTTAGTCCATATTAATCAACATTAGTGAGATTTGCTGAGGACTGAGCTTAAGACACAGACACTGCTCTCAGTCTGTCCCACGTCTTAATCCTCCTTTAGACATTTTGTCCATTGCATTAAGGCAAATACCACCTGTTTTTAATGATTAGATAAATAGATTCTTGATTTGTCTCGCAGTGCGGACATTTCACCCAGAACCTGCGAGATGTTTCGATTTGACCTTTAACATCAGCAAATATTCACTTTGAAATGGTCAGAGGAAGCTTCCATGTTTCTACAAGTAAAATAAATAAGAGTATTATAAAAGATCTGGTTACTACGACATATACAGTGATCCTTACTCCTCAAAACAGTCTATTATTATTATTATTATTGAAATATTATCCTGGATTTTGGACAATAACAACTTTTCAATTATCAAGCACGGTTAAAACAGATATTCAAAAGCAATGAACTAAGATTAAAACATAAACACAACAGCACATTAGTAACAGCACAGAGAACACTCACATGGTCTAGACACATGGTGCGAACACAACAACACACAATTACCTTTCTGGTCTTTAAGTTTCCCAAAACCAGGTGATTTTAACACCAGGAAAACATCAAGTCTCACATGAGGTCGGGATCCTCGGTGCTACAGCGATTCTGCCAAAAGGGCAGC
>JAPMNZ010935480.1:0-15173 GCA_029875035.1 Pomatoschistus microps | reverse complement strand
ATGTAATTATACATTGATTATGCAACATAAACAAGCAATTGATGTCCAAAATAGGAGTGGGAAGAATAGATGTTGGAACATATTTCTTCAACGTATCAACATAGAGTTTCCTCCAGTGGATATCATGCTTCAATTTCATTTATTCCCTATTTTTTAGACATACATGTATAAGTCCCACATCAAAAAGAGACTATCATTTTTTTATTGGGTACATGTGGTCTCAAAAGGTTCTTATTACAATTAAGCTTTTACCTGCAAATAACGGCTTGTTTTTATCGTTTTTGAGCAATCTGTCATAGAAAATATCATATTTAGTTTAATCCAAAAAATGCCGTGCCTGGACTCAAACCCGGGTTGCGCTGGGGTGGTAGCGCTACATCAATAACTTGATGTTATAACAATAACTTTTATGGGTCGTAAAACTAATTTTGATATTAAAGTATCTCGGCTGAACTACTGTTATCAGTTAAAGATGTATTTGAAAAGAGCATGATTTAATATTGCCTTTTGAAGTATTGGGCCCATTTAATGATGACTTTACATGCAAATATTACATATTGCTCCTTTAACTAGAAATCTGTTTGGGTCGGAATGTTAGGCATACTGCAGTTGTATACTCAATTGTGAATTATTTGAGGGTGCTTGTGAATTCTAGTTAAAAAAAATCCAAAAATGAAGTGATAAAATAGGCCCATATTAAAATGAAAATGTTTGCATGTTTCAGATGAGGACGCCGAGGATGGAGATGGTAACACAATGAAACCACCTTTTTAAAATCAATCCCTTATTTAAGTAGTGATGTGAACCGTTTTTTGCCACAGAGGAAGACACAAAACCAAAACACAAGTGAGTAAAGGAGCATACATGTGGTTGGGTACAGCAGTATTACAGGAAAGATGAGTCATAAACGCACTCCGATTGTATTGTTGTTGGATATGTAACTGCATTCATTTATCACACATTTGTGCCGCTTCATTGGGTTTCCAGACCATTCATCATGCCCAACCTGATCCCGCCGAAGATCCCAGATGGAGAAAAGGTTGATTTTGATGTGAGTTTTTTGACGTAAAGAAAAGTCCTTAAGACTATCACAAATCCCCCTCTTAAAGGAGCAATATGTAAGATTTTCATGTCAAGTCATAATTAAATGGCCCTAATCTGTCAAAAGGCAGTAATAAAACATGTTCTTTCAAAAAAGAACAAAAGAACTACTGTTAACTTCTGATAAAAGTAGTTCAGCCGAGATGTTTGGAGTTCAAAATTGGATTTACTGCCCCTAAATCTTATTGTTGTTTTCATTTCGATGTCCCGCCCTCCACTGTTTTACCAATCAGACAGTCCGTGATCTGGGTTGCCAGAACTCACCACGTCAAGCTTATTTTACTGGTAAAGTAACATGCTGCCGCAGCACTAAAAAAAGGTCTTGTTATGAGCGCCTCCCGCGCTCGCTGATTGGTCGGATGGAATTCAACCGATTGTAATGGCAAACACAGGGACCAGACCCAGACGTTACATGCAGTGATATGATGATTGACCGGAGTGTACGGATGGCTAAGGCCAGGCTAAGATAGTATGGTCCCAACTAGAATCATCTGCATATCTGGCAACCTGAGTCAGGGAGAGTGCAGTACCACGTTTGGCCAGATTTTACATACTGCACCTTTAACCTTTATAATGGACACACTCATTCATGCAGGTGACACTTAATATTCTGTTTAGGACATACACCGCAAACGGATGGAGAAGGACCTGATGGAGCTCCAGACTTTGATTGAGGTCCATTTTGAAGGCAGGAAAAAAGAAGAGGAAGATATAATTAATCTCAAGGAGAGAATTGTAAATGCAAAACCATCTGCAAATCAAGTCCAAAAGTTGCTGTTTCTTAACTTGTGTGTTGTACAGGACAAAAGGCGTTCAGAGCGCGCAGAGCAGCAGAGAATTCGCAGTGAGAGAGAAAAGGAGCGGCAGAAACGACTTGAGGTACACACAAGTCATGACCACACAGCTATTACAAAGAGTGATGGGTAACACAATAACATTCTCAGTGCCAAGGTCATGTTTTTATTTGATTATTAATGCTCTACATAAAATACATTTAATACAGCCAAAAATAAAAATATATTTCTGTTATTTTGTTTTATTATTTTTACATTTACGAATAGTGGATTAAAATAATAATAATGATAATAATTGGTCAATAAAAGACAGATTAGCCCATGTTTAAGTAATCTGATTCTTCACTAATTTCACATCACTGTACTATCACTACAGAGGATAGCCAACATGAGGAGAACAGGAGCTACAGCTTATGTAATGCATGTCTTTACAGATTAGAAAATAAAGTTTGTTATTCAATCTGAGCTGCATTAAACAGAAAATGTGTATATCTAAATTTCATGATTAAAACATTTACGATCACAGGTGGCGGCTAAACAATCTGATTTTCAATTCCATATCGCCCAGATCTAATATGACCATCATTTATACGTCTTGTTTCAAAGAGGCCGACACAACTTCGAACATGTAACCACTTTCTGAGATTCAAAAATAAACGTTAAAGACAACATTTTCATGATTTGCATTGAGATGTGTCGTTGGTTGATCGATAGGATGAAAGAACTCGTAAAGAAGAGGAGGAAGCCAAGAAACGAGCTGAAGATGATGCTAAGAAAAAGAAGACGTTGACGAGTCTGCATTTCGGAGGTTACATGCAGAAACTGGTAAGCGTCATGATCTGCGTTTAATGTACAGGCACTAGCGATGTCACCATACAAGGAATATATTCTGTTCAAAATTACATCACTGGGAAGACTTGTTACTTTAACGTCAAGACATTTGAGAGGTACTTCCTAAGATTAGAATTTGAGAAGAGAAAAATATGATGGAAATTAGACACATTAAACTACTTCTGCTTCACCAAACTCAATTTTTTTTTACATGCACTTATTTCTTAATGTTTGTTCTTCCACTACTGGTAATTAGATCAGGTTAGGTTCCACTTGCTCACGACACCTGTGATTAACAATACATGAAACATTTACACATTTCTTCCGACGATAGTTGTTTCTTGGAATGAGTTTAAGTGGAGTTTGTCATTTATTCACAGACAGAAAAGCGCAGTGGGAAGAGGCAGACGGAGAGAGAGAAGAAGAAGAAGATCCTCAGCGACAGACGAAAACCCTGCGATGTTGAACATTTGAGTGAAGACAAACTCAAGTGGGTTCAGTTCATCTGCTCGTTTTGTCTGGGGCATTTTTATTGGTTAAAACTCATCAACTAGTCATGGGTTTCAGCATCTGTTCCATGCAACAGTGAGAATTTCTAACCCATTCATAAGAAATGTAATTGTGTTATAAAAATTGTTTAGTCCTTCTAAAAAGTATTCATGCCCCATTCATATCCTCACATTTGTCTCAGTTTGAACGCAATGATAGTCTTTCCCCAAAAGTAATCAAAAAATGTACATCAAAGTGGAAAAAAATATTGATTTACTGTAGTGTGTTGTTTGCAAAAGTATGGCCTAATGAACTACCCTAATCTCATCAGGAAAACCGCAAATCTGTGAGATACAGTAAGAGAATGCTGGTCACTAAAGATCATGGAGGCCAAGAAACCCGCTGAGAAGTCAGAGTTTAAGTTGGGGAGAAGTTTAAAGTGTTGTTAGGTTATTTCAAAATACCCAAAGGTCCTCCACTCGGACTATGGGAGTGGAAAGTTTGGCAAAAGTGCAAATCTACCAAGAAATCTCCCTTAACTAGCAGGTCGAACAAGGAAAACAGTGTTCAATTAGAGCTACAAGAAGTCAAGCGGAGGACACATGGGGGCTTTTCTTCAGCAAGGACAGAAAAGACTGTCAGAGTTGATGGGAGGTGGGTAGAGAACGATACAGGGCAATCTGGGAAGGAAATGCTGTTGGACCCTACAAAAGACTAAAGCTGTGCATCAAGATAATTTCCCTAAACTTGAAGCCATTTCGCACAAAGGAATGGTTTAAAACTCCCTTGCGTTAGAAAAGGTCTAGACCTAAGTCCAGTCCAGAAACAGTGACCACTCTTACATGTTTTCCTCTCAACTGCAGAGACAAGGCCAAAGAACTGTGGGAGTGGATGTCGCAGCTAGAGGCAGAGAAGTTTGATCTGCAGTACCAGCTGTCCAGACAGAAATACGAGGTTAGTGAAGTTTCCATAATATTGCATTGAACCTTTATTGTGCTTTTGGTTACATCCAATTGATTTATTACAGTCGCCAAATTAGTAATATAAAACAATCTTTATTCACAGATAAACGTGTTGAGGAACCGAGTCAGTGACCATCAGAAAACGTAAGAAATCAAGATTTACATGATTTTGAATTGCTGCAGCACACACCTTCCCTGCATGTGTAAAATGTTTTGTAATTGTCTCTAACTCCCCTAATACTGGGACTTTGTGGGTGTGGCAGGTCATCCATCACAGCTGACTCACTCTAACAACTAAAATGTCAGGAATGAACTCGAGCACACCGGACACAGTCTCCCTGCGTTTAGCAATGTTCTGATCCAACTTGTTTACTGCTTTAGTCCTGTGTAACATTTGTCTTGTGTTTTTTGCAGATCCAAGAGGACCAAGAGGGGGCTGAGGAAATAGAAACCCTGACAAATGTTGCAACTAGACAAAAATGCGAAGAAGTTGTCGAATAATAATGTAAATAAAGCACAAAGGTTATGTTTGTAGGCAAATGAGGATTGGCGAGACAGACTTCCAGTATTGCAAATCAGTATAATTTCAAAATGTGGTGAAACGATTTAGTAGTTTTGTAGTCATCTGCCTTAACATAGATGGGCAGGTTACTGTACGCCGCAGTCCAAGTCACTACAGTTGGAATAAAGAACCATGAAGCAAATCCAGAGTTCTTACTAACAGACAGACAGGCAGTAACATGACCACAGCTCCTCCACCCCGACCAACCCAAACCTACCTGCAGACTCCACACAAACACCACACTCAAAGACAATGACTCACTCTCAAATCCTCCAGTGTTTTTATTTCTTATTTCTGTCTGTGTGGCACAGAAGCACAAGTGCCAGGCTCTTTAGGGCGGCTGAAGTGGAGACATTTAGCTTTCACAAAGATGAACTCACTGCACATCTTTAATCCAGCAGGAACATTTTTTGTATTCTAATTTGCAAAAAGAACGAAAATTCCCACCAAGAATAAAAAGGTTGCACCAAAGAATCTTTGCTTTAAGTTGAAACACATTGTAGAAGACAAATCAATGACTACATTAAAACACACAAAAATCAAATTTCACAGACCACAAAAACTCTGCTTGAGGGCATAGTTCAAACTTTTATTTGTTTTGGCAATAGTCATGGCATTTCTGTCTCATTGTGTTAAAATGCATCATACTATGTATTTATTACATTACATAACAATAACAGTGAGTGTAACTTAAGAGTATGATGAACAAGGGAATCCTTTTAATTATACACCACACTCACAAAGTACACTCTAGTACTATGTGAGTGAGTATGTGTTATTGTTATTATGTGTATGTAAACTACCTCCCATTTAGGAAAGATAATCCATAAGGAGCCTTCCCATTGAGCGTTAAACCTCCAATATTTCGTAACCCCTAAACAACAAACCACTGATAAACAGAAAGTATAATTTTCTGTTCTAAAAACCGGATGTAGATTAAAAAGCTGAACCACAATCAACTGAATATTACAAGAAAGCAGTGAAAAACCAAAATAGCAGTTAATGTTGTTACTGTAACCATATATGTGTTATTGCAAGCTGATAATAGAAGTATTATGAGAGAACATTTAAAACTACAAATGAACAAGTGCATAGTATTAACACTGTCAGTGTTGAACAGTAAAGTGTGGAGTCATTGAGTCAATGAATCACGTACAGTAAACTCGAATCCATAAAGGTTTGATATTTAAATTACATTATTACTATAATCTTTTCTACTGTCCCTTACTTGTAAACTTATGGGTCTATTTACAGATGTGATGGCAACGAAAACAATCGGCATGTGGGCCTTCAGAACAATCCCATGGTGGAACATTCTGAAGGCCCAGTCGCTGAACAGTTGCCGCCACATCTGTAAATAAACTCACAAGCTTGACAGTAAGACAGTGTGCAAATTAATTAGAAACAGTTTACAAGGCAACGCTTCATGTTTAGTTGTGCGCATGCAAAAATAAGATATTTATCAGAAATATAATACAAATCGGTTACATATGGAACTAACTCGAGTGACTCAGACAGTAACTATTGAAATAAAGTAATGAGTAATGAAAATCAAAACGAGCTAATCTCTTACTGTAACATACAACACTGGTAGTAAGGAAAATGCAACAATGTAAAGAATGCAAGCCAATTTGATATAATTTAAACTCAAATGGGGTCGGAGTCAGTCCCATTTTTCCGTATGAATTGAACAATGCACAACTGTATGTCCTCTGGTTTCAATCATAGCTGCACAGTCTCACAGTTGCAGATTTATTATATCAACAAACTATCATCTCACACCTCATACTGTGCTAAAGTATTGAGACCACCAGACTTTCAGGGCACATTCAACCTTAATACTACACAACCATTTTTAGCACAAACAAAACATCTTCACAAAATATTACAAATGAACCTGCGAGTCATTAATAAAAGCACATGTTAATTGCTGACATAATATTTACATCATATGATACAATGCTGTGTATATGAAGGGCATCAGTGAGCACACAACACATGTTTTCCCAATGAAAGTTCAAGTTACATTTGTTGCATGTACACGATGCTCATATCTTCTGGACCAAGCTCTGGTGACAAATCAAGTTGAATTACTCGATAACTTGCATAGACTTGTGAACAGCTGTTGTGTTGTCATTGACAAAAAGTGCTTTGTTAAAATCCATCTGTAACATACATCATTAAAACCATGTTAATATACATCAGGCAGAAACACACAACTTTTCCTTACTACAAGGATATTTTTCCTAGCATTTCTCTGTGATGAGATGTCCCCAAAATACTTTTAACATGCTCATATCTTCATCACCAAGTCAGGGCAAGTTGGAATCATTAGCTGCCTAATGTGTGTGTGTGTCTTTTTCTCCCACATAAGCAATTATCCTTAGAGGCCCAGAACCAGTCTGCCTGGATTCTTGTCTGTAGAGTCAGGTCTTGGGGCGGGGCAGAGAAAGTGGCTGAATGTCATAAAAAACACCTTCTCTTTTAAAAGGGACAGTCTATGCAAACATTTATTTAATATGGACATAACAATAACATTGGACGAACCAGACGCATTGCTGTAAGTGTTATAGCACAGGTGCTAATTTTCAACACCAGTCCACAGGGGGTTTTTACAGTGCAGAAGATGAAATACATTGAAACATGTACTTTTGGTCGAGCTGAATCAAACAAAATGGTCACATTTTACTTTTACCTTTTTAAGAGCTCCCTGGAGACTCTTGTCATTCCATAAACTGTAGAGCAGGGCTGCAGCTGCTTTGCTGCCTTTTTGGTATGACCTTTGACAACAGAAAGTCATTAGAAATGCATGACACAAGCTGAATGTTAAGTTTATAAACCACAAAACATATTCATAATGGAATTATTCATTCATTCATTCATTTTCTTCCCCTTAATACAATTCTGCGTCAGGGGGGTGGCAGTCAGAGCTGCACCCATTAAACAGAGCACCAGCCCCTCACTGATCCTCCTGCAGGTGGTGAGTTCACAGGAGCTGAGATCTTTCAGCGGTGGCTTTTTGGGCAAAGTGGGGTTAAGTGTCTTGCCCAAGGACACAACGACAGCAGTCATCAGTGGGAGTCGTGAAGTAGGCCCTGTGGTAGATTCAAACCCTCGACCTTCAGGTCCAAAGGCCAATGCTCTACCAACTGAGCTACTGTCGCCCATAATGGAATTAAATAAATATCTATAAACTCAGATATAATAAAAGCAGTATCTAGTCATGAATGAAACATCTTTTGGCTCTCACAGATCTTTGGAACATGCTGATGTGTTGTTCAAGCCACTCACCCGTCTTCACTGAGATCTGCCAGTGCTGATATAAAGTCTACGCTGAGGGCCTTCTTTCCGGCTTCGGAGTCGGCCGCCATCAGGCTCTGCACCGTGTTACACACTAAAGCTGTCGTCTCATCGGAGTATCCCATACTTCGAGGTCCATTGGCCAAATTGGCTGTGAGCTCGGGCAGAATCTGCTTGGCTGGAACAAACACAATTGTGAAAACAACATTTGTGTATGATTATTTCTAACTCATCGTATTTGGAGCTTATCTGCTCTTACCCATGGATGACTGAAGCCAGCCGGTTCTGGACAGGTTGCTTAGTAAAGAAATAGCTGTCTTCTTCACGTTCTGATCAGATGATTTCATCAAAGGGGTTATGTACTGTAAGACCCCAAGCTTTTGAACCAAAATCTGACTCATGGCATCCGACCCCTACAATGAAATGAAAGTGCAAAACATGTCAATCACATTAGTGGGCGAAAAAAAGATCTCTTAATCTTAATCACATTCACTTCTACCAGGTAACAGTTGCATCAAGCGTAGTAATTGCAAGTGTCTGATGATGTAAACATTTATTCTATATTTAACTAGCTAGGCCTATTTAGAACACATTGTCATTTACAATTTCCTGTGAACCAACACAGTAAAAGACTTATTTATATAATATTACATACGAACCATTTATACAGCACCCTTCATACCACCCAAAGCGCTTTCCTGTGCGTTGGTTATTCCATTTAAATCTGTGGTGGTCACCACAAATGAGGTATAATTTTAACATATCCCACGTTACAGACATAGAATTCTGCAACTAGTTGGGCCTAATAAAAAAGTGACAGCACAAGTGTAAATGGTGACCTATCTCAGCTGTTGCCACAATCCAATCATCTCCTCTGTAAATTATTAATAGGTAAATTATTACTATGTAACACACAAAGAGTCTTTGTACTGACCAGGTCCCGACTTGCTGTCAAATTCTGTAGGGCACCGCAGCAGGCTTCCAAGGTGCCGCTCTTCTGGGACGAGCCCATAAGAGAGAGGTACGTCTGCATGGTTTTAGGATGGCTCAGCCACATTACCCCCGAAGGGGCACTGTCTGGTTTACGATCAAATGAAAACTGAAGACAGCAAAAGAGAGGACCATGAAATCACTGAAATCACATGAAAACTTCCTGAATGCACATTGATACTTACTTCTTTTTGGGCTTTGCTGCTCTTGGGACTAAAGCATCCTGTTGTGGAGGAAGATTTCTTCTGGGCTGCCTCCTGAGGGTAGTAATTAGAGAAGCACTCACGGGCCTCCACCTCCAGTTGGTAGGTCAAATTATGGAGGATACATGTCGAGTTCTCCACAGACTGATGACAACATTAGCAATAGAGTAATTACACTTAACAGATAACATCTATAGCTGTGAGTAGTAGAATTGAGTGTAGGACTTTCAAAGACATTGACAAACCTATAAAGAGCTTTACAAGTGCAAGGCAATATTATTATTTTGGATTGAAGTAAGCTTATCTTAGAAATCACTATGTCTATGCTTGTCAAATAATTTGATACAAAGTATCCATAAATGTATGATAATAGATATCAAACTGATCAACCTGTCCTTAGTTTGACATTATTCTACAAAACCCTCATCCTCAAGTCAGAATAAAGTAAAGGTTAAGACTTTAAGACTGTTGTCATACTGTCCCTACACCAAACACTATATTTACAGTACATAACTAGGATTACAGCTTTTAGCGCTGTCATGTAAAGTAGTAATTTGGCTGTATAAGTAACGTCTAGACATCTCTGTGCTCTCTTATCACCCAGGCTCTGCACCATATTCCTCGAGTAAATAAAAATAGTCTGTATAAATAGAATGAGCAGGACCAGGGCTAAGGCAAGTCTTTCATTAAAGCATTAAATATAGAAAAGTAACTGTTAATCATGCGCACATTTAGATGCAGTTAGAAGTGCATTTTATAGACAGTGCTATGATGTAAACTGTCAGAGTACTGTATTCTGATTAGTTGCAATACTTATTCTTACATCTCACTTACTGAATACCAGCAAAATGATTTTGCTTCGCCCCCACACAGACTTTAGGTGAATAGTTAGAATAGAGATGCAGGTAGGAGCAGGAAAGCATACCTGGTCATCTGGGTTATCCTCGGCCACACAGGACTGAGTGTAGCTGACCAGAGCATCGATAAGACCAGGGCACGTTCTCATCGAGTCTCTTTCCTTTTTTTGGGCACAACTTAAGTTCCTGAAAAAGATCAGTGATATTATCATTAAATAAATACTGCAAAGACAGAAAGAAAAACTCCAATAGCAGAATAGAGAAGGCAGAGGGGGAGAGTATTCTCACCCTCTTTGTACTGGTATCTGAACTTTGTTTGACTACTTGAGTATTTTTCTTACAACTGTTGACGTTCACATTACATTTAAACTTGAATATCTGTATTTTCTGCTCGAGTATTTATAAATGGCTTAGTGATGTTGAAGATGACGACAGAACGTAAAACCAGACAAGATCAAACCACAAAGCAATAGGAGAAATGCCAGACATTAATACAGGTTAGCCATGCTTCTAAGAGAATCAATTCTTCATTTTATTTATTTACTTGATAGGGACAATGCACATTAATGAACATCAGTGAAAAACAAATGTAAATATTCCGAATTATAGCTACCAAGCTAGTTTTCATCCATAGTCCCTAGGCAGGAAAATATATAACAAATGACAACATTTATTATGTGGTTTTTGGTCTTTGTGGTTAGCCAATCTTCTAGATGAAAAACAATGGCTACATTCAGCTTCTACATGTAATGTGCTGTGCCACGATGAAACAATCTACCAGTGTAGGGTTTGTTTAAAATCATGTTTCCACCGGTACAATGTTGGAGGCACCGCAGTGGAACAACACCCAGCTTCTGCTGGGTGACCATCACTGCGGTCAACCAATCGGAGAGCAGCGACACTGACACACGTCACAGACAGGTCAGAGGGAGAGGGGGGAAACAGTCAAAAACAGTGACAACTTTATCCAAGAGCTAAACCAGGACGGCAATGGAAGATTGTGGCACAATGATTTCAACTGAAGCTTTTTAACGTAGCTACATTATATTCAACGTTGGCCAATATGGAACAATGTTTGTATGTATGTAACCATACATATGTATGGCTATGTCTGAATGTATGTGTGTGGGCGGGTATGTGCAACAGTATAAAGGGAATTTAGGTATAGGGGGTGGGAGCATAAATGCTTGACTTCTTCCCACTCCTTTTTGAGCTTTAACCAGAGTGAAAAAAGGAAACCCTTCAATGTATTCGTATTAGTAGCAGTTAGTGCAACAGTGGGGTGAAACAGCTTACCTCAGGCAGCCTGTGGCTTGGTAGAAGACATCCGGGTGTATGTTATTGTTGGCCGTGTTCTCTGACCAACAGGTGAATGGCTCGATCACATTATTAGTCAAAACAGGCAGCGCTGTTGCAATAAGTTCTGTCTTTAGCTCATCCGATGAGGACAGGTTCCAAAGCAGGCCTAAACAGGAACAAAACATTCACAAATATTATCTCCAGTCAATTTGTACAAATATTTGTCTTCTGGAGACATTGTGGATCACAAGGGCAAGTTCACATGTTTATCAAATACAAATACAGCACAGCAACATGTCTACACTAGAATAAAATAAGACATTAAACTAATTCAACCAGCACATGGACAGTTGAAAAGTACAAGGACCCAAAGCAGAACAAAACAATGCACATGAAAGAGGTCAAGAACATATCAGGTGTGTAGAGCTCAGTGGAGCTGTCCGTCCAGTATTGTAGAAGTCAACAACCATTACTATTGTTGAGTCAGGACTTAAAACCCATTCTCAATAGGGGCTGAAATATGGTAGACAATGATGTGCGCATGTACAGTACAATACACAAACATACAATTTTAAATAATGTATTGTGACATGTTACAGTCCGTTGCAGTGCTTCCCAAAAAGGAGTCTGGGGCCAATGGTAGCCCTCAGAAGTACTACAAGGGGCCACCATGGCAGCCAAAAAAAAATTCTGGTAAATCCACCAATCTATCCATCCATCCATTTTCTACCCCTTAATCAATTTCTGGGTCAGAGATGCCACCCAGTCACCTAGCACCCGCCCCTCACTAATCCTAAGAAAGTAATCTTTATTTATCTACTGCCTTGCACAGACCAGAGTCACAAAGCGATTTACAATTGTTTTTTTTGGGGCATTTGTCTCTCACTCCACCAGAGATGGGAGCAGGGCCAGTGCAGACCTATTGTACATATTTTTAGTGGTAGGGGAAACCGGAGTACCCGGAGGAAACCTACGCAGACACGGGGAGAACATTCAAACTCCACTCAGAAAGGCGCTGTTCCGACCAGGATTCGAACCCAGGACCTTCTTGCTGAGCGGCGAGAGTGCTATCCACTCAGCCACCGTGCCGCCCCTCCTGCAGGTGTTGAGTCCACAGGAGAACGGTCGCTCTATGGCATAGCCTTGATCTTTCAGCTATCCACCAATCTAATGGTATCAATTACAGGTAACTTTAACAGAAGACTAGAGACAAATAGTCATGAAATATTCAGAACTATTCATCATACATCACTATGACAGCAGGAACAAGGTTCAAGAGAAGATAATATCAACTTCATTCATCTCACAATGGTGACATTTACAAATCACTGTTTACCTGTGATTTGCTTCTGGGTCTCTGTGGAGTTGGTTTCTTTGAGCAGCTGCAGGGCCTTCCCGATGCCCTCACATTTCTGAACCTCCAGTTTGTTGGCCTGGTTTTTGAACACCAGGTTCCTGAGGGCCCCGGCAGCTGCCCGGCACACCTCAGGATTGGCACTCCGTAACAAACCGACAAGAGGAGCGATACCACCCAACTGGTAAACCTTTGGAGAACAAATAATCAGTAGTAACATAATTCCTCCGACCAAATGCTTAAAACTAATTGAAAAAACTTAAAGTTTGTGCTTGTTTGTGCCAGATATTAGCAATGAAGTTGAAAACTACTCTAGAGTATGTTTTTGCTGAGGAAACAATGTTCTAACATGCTTGAAAGATCAAAAAAGTACCATTATTTTATAGTACACTAAAAAGAATGTATTCTCATTCAAGATTTAGCATTTGAGGTGCGGCAGTAGATTGACACCACATTTAATCACAATCACACTTACAGCCAAGTCACAAGTGTGCTCGACCCTCAAGGCAGGTTACGTTATAGTCGTTTATGTTTGTTATGATAAAATGCCAAAATAAAGTTACTTTGCAAGCGCTGAGGGTAAAGTAGTACCTCTTCTTTGGCCTTTTCTTCTTGGAAGGTGCAGTGTTGAATAAAGGTGGCTCCACGAAGTTGAAAACTTTCCTCTGAATGAGACAGATACTCTACGGCCTCCTCCAGAGTCATATTTGATGTCTGTGTAACACTGTAAACATACATCTCATTAGTAGTTATATCAGTGGGTATACCAAGGCAACAATGCAGATATATACATACACAGTTTTCTGCTCCGACTTATTGGTCTTGGCGATTTTGGACTCAGTATTGGACTGGGCAGACGGAGGGCGGCCCATGCGTGTCTGGCTGGAAGTCATCTGTCCTCCGTTAGTTAGAGAGTAGGTGCTGTGTCTGCTCACTCTGGTTTGTTGGGAAGCAATCTGACCTTTGGCCCTCTATCAAATACATGCATTAGAACACACGTGAACATTTAGGGGGTAGAATCAGCTGTACAGAGCCAAACTGTCTTTATGTCCTTAGGCAAGACACTTCACACACATTGCCTAGAATGAGTCTGACAGAAGTAGTTTATCACCACGGTGAATGGAGTAAATAGCACTATATGAAACCCAATGCATAATAATTATTATTATTATAGAATCATAAAAATGATCAAATCCAACACTTGGTGGTAACACTATCATCATCATTTTTTCTTCAGGCCTAAACATTATTATAACATAGTTCCTTTTTTCCTCTAACCCTAACCCTAACCCAACCAGATAACATCAAGGACTTTTCACTTAACACTTGTAAGATTAACTGACAGACATGGCAGATGTTCCAAGTCACAAAATATTAAGATATATCGTATTTTAGAAATGGCCCTGAACCCAGGAATAGGTGAAAGAAAGAAATGATTCTCCCAACACTCATAGTTGAGGGAGAGTCGATTAGTACTTTTATTGATTCACGGCCTTTGGTCTCCATGTTGGTTGTATTTGGAGTCATTATGCACAAGCCACTTGTTCGGGCGGCACGGTGGCTGAGTGGCTAACACTCTCGCCTCTCAGCAAGAAGGTCCTTGGTTCGAATCCCGGTCGGATCAGGGCCTTTCTGAGTGGAGTTTGCATGTTCTCCCCGTGTCTGCGTAGGTTTCCCCCGGGTACTCCGGTTTCCCCCACCACTAAAAATATGTACAATAGTTCTGGCATGCGCCTCCTGTACTGGTGACCCCGCTCCCATCTCTGTGTGGAGTGAGAGGACAAATGAACCCCAAAAAAAATAAAAAATAAAATAAAAAACAATTGTCGACCGCCTTGAGGCTCTGATTAGAGTGAAAAGACGGTATATAAATAAACATTACTTACTTACAACTTATTTTTGTCTTACTATACTGTTTTGAATATCTTCCTCAAATTTATGACTTACATAATAACTTCTGCTGAAAACAAATAAAAAATGCTCTACTCTTCTGGTGAACTCTAAATGCATTCAATGTGTTAATCTAAATGTAGTTTCAGAATGTTCCGCAGTTTGTAATCCTAAATATTAATTTAATCAACAAAGTGAACGAGGTGAGTGACATCACTTAATTCACATGAATTCACAGGTTTTACTGAGGCAAACCCATGGCCCATCAATAGCAGCTCATGGGCAGCTTTCATTTTGAAAATGGTCTAACATGTATTTTGATATAAAAAATACATGTTAAGCCCCGAGCTGATGTGGTAACAGTACTCATCTTATGTACTTTAGTAAAACTATAGATACTCATGTACAAATATACTCACAAAAAAAAGTTAAAGTATTGAAAACCAATTCCAAGCAAAGTTTAAAGGAAGGAGAGCACAAACGAGCTGATTTGGTACTATGCAGTATACAGCCTCCTCTGAATACTGTATAGTACCAAATC
>JAPMNZ010935478.1:0-26360 GCA_029875035.1 Pomatoschistus microps | reverse complement strand
TGTCCATAAATGTTATAAATATGCCGAGCTGGCTGATTGTAGAGTGATAGCAAAGTGGATGCTATGAATATTATACTCCCTCAATGATGACGTCTGTCTTCACAAAAGTAGGAAGTTCTGGAAGCTTATACTGAGCCAAAAGACTAAATACAACTTAAATCTGACCAGAAGTTGATTTTGTTTTTCTTTGGTCCAATCTGCTAAATACTTAAAAACAATTACAACACAAGAAATTAACTTTACTTTGACTCAACTAACAGAGTGACTGTAAACCGTTAAATATGATTCCACTCCACTTCGAGGGCTACACCAGGATCCTGACCGTAAAACTTGGTGTTTACCCTTTTCAACAAATAACAGATGATTATTATATTATTATTATGTATTAGCTCTCACTAATAATACAATATCTGTAGCGTTTGTTTGTGTCTAGTTACAATGACTTGATTTTCTTATGTCCCCAATTCTATGCAACCTGCCACTGTTAGTCTTTATGGAGATGTTAACGCTTTCTGTAATGTTGCATTTGAAGTATATGCACAGTGTTGGATTGATTACCGTAATGGTGGTGGTTTGTCATTCGTATATTTGGTAGAGTCTCATACATTGACTTCGAATCTATGGCACAATTTAGGGAAGTACTAACATCTCATGGAGACATGCTGGTGGCAGACTCACTATTAACTTCTACTTAGTAATGTTCTACTTCCTCAAAAGAAAACCAATGATGTTAACGTTTTTTGTTTTCTTTTTCCTTTTGTCTCATTTTAGATGGCAGCAACTATAGACATGAACTTCCAAAGTGACTTAATGGCTATTTTTGAAGAAAACCTATTCTGAGGAGATCATGAACATACTTGCAAAATTCAGAAACTGAAACTTGATGTACACTTCTAAAGATTAGCCATCATGGACCAGCGAAGCATGGAGCACGTTCTAAGCCTGGCGGCGTTGGTCGGCTCCACCGCTTGCCCTATAAGTGGACTGAAAGCAAACGAATGAACGGAGGACGGACGCATCTTTTTGGATGTGGTGAAATGATGGCGTCACATGTCTGAAAGCTCCGAAACCGAGGCGACCCATGCTGGCACAGTTGCCTTCGTCACACTTTTGTCCCGGTGTGCGTGTGCGTGTGTGTGTGCGCGTGTGTGTGTGTGTGTGCGCGTGTGTGCGCTCGCGCCACAGCCGGACGAAAGGCACCATAGTAACTTAAAAATGCTCTGATAATGTACGGCAGACTGCGCAGAAGCTTTTCAAAACTGCCAGATGTCTTTGGTGTTGAAGAAGACCGGTCTTTTATGTTGTGTTTTTGTTTGTTGCAAGTGAACATATGCGACGGTTTTGGAGGGGACTTCATACTGTAAATCATGTATATCTCTCAGCAGAGAAGGTACAGTTTGCCTTACACCTTTTTCCTAAACAAACCATTATGTTCTGTGGCCTGGATCCAGACCAATAACTCTCAACAGCCAAGAGCAGCGGAGACCTTTTTCATCATTTAGTATCTACTGTAAAGAAGTATTTTCTTATACTACAAAAAAACTCTTTTATTATCAATATTTCATTTCCTCCTTATTAGACCTATGAATCTTCACACCAGTACACTCCACCACCTATGTCTATGCCAAACTACCCATACTCTTTCAACGCTCACTTTTTGTCCTGAAACACGGTAGATAGTTAGTGAAAATACTTCTATATGCATATAATAGTTCCACAAGTATTTATCAAAGACAGAATTGGAAAGGACTTCAACCTGCCTTGTATTTTGAATAGAAAAACTAAAATGGGAGTAAAAATAACAGTGAGTCGGCTGTCTCTTGTTTTGTTGGATTATGGATATCTACAAAGTTATTTTTATTCTCTTTAGGTATCATGTTGGAATTAAGATTTATACGGTTAGTTTAAACTGCAACGTTTAAGGATGACAATTATGGACTCTTACAAAAGTCACCTTAGTTTTAAAGTCGTATTTTACGGAGTTCTTTAACAGTTCGGAAGCATAAAAAAAAACAATAAACCTTTGATTTTATCTTTGTTCTTGTTCAATTATAGTGGATGTGACTTTTATAATTCAGTTTTGGAAGCGTTGTATGCTTCGATTTGAAAAACAGGCGGTTTTGATCTCTGCTCGTCTATGGTGTTTTCTCCAGTGCCTGTATTGTTTTGCGATTCTCGTAGACTTACATTACACTGAGCCGGGCGGTGTAATTTTTGATTGGGGAAAACAATTTTTTCAAAGCGTTTTATGTAGAAAAAAGAAAAAGAAAGTAAAAGACAGCATTTTATATTCACCCGTTGACACTATTTGGGTTTTGATTTAGTTTTAGCTGGACTGCTCTGAGTGTACACTTGCCACGTTCTCGTCTGCTCTGTCGGTGTGACTGTAAATTTGGATGCCTGTATGTTTTTTTAATGTGGTGGCGGGAGGCATGTTCCCTGATGTAGATAAGCATCTATTGACCATAAGATTAAACAGATAATCCGTAAAGAACGTGTTTCTTCAGTCACCTTTTTATTTTCTACGAAGTTCACATTATATAAATATATAATTTTTATTATTATCAGACTGGTTTGAAATAGGTTTAAATAATTCATTCCTTTAGCCGTCTTTCTTTTGACAATAACTGTTGGACATGTGCCATGGTTTCTTCAGAGAATGTGCTGACTACAGTTCAGCCTGGAGTTTGCTTTATTCAGGTATTTTATTTTGTGTTACATTTGTTCTGTTTTGGGGTTTTGTTCAAACATTTCCTCATTATTTGGTATGTGAGTGGTCTTTCGAGGTCTGATTCAGTCTGTTATGATTATTGAATAAACTCATCTCTTTTATAGAAAATAAAGAAATAAACAAAAAAAAACTTTTGTCTGTTTTAAGTGCTGAAGTGAACACAGAAGTGGTATTTATGGATGTATTTTTAAACATTTACTTGTTGCATTTACTATATTACTGGCTACAATCAAATCATGCATTTTTAAGATAAATTATCGCACAATTTTGGAGGAAACAAAGATAGTTTTTAGTTACCGTAATATAACTTGTAGAGAACAGAATTAGGATGCTCTGAAATGGAAGTTTTTGAATTAAAACTTGTCGACCGAAAATTTTAATTTGAACAACATCATTTGTGTTGCGACAAATGATTGTAATTGTAATTTGTCACATCACACGTGGACTCTTATATGTGATGGGTTTTTTTTTATCAGTAATATTGTAATTCAAATGGATTATATTTTTCTTCCAATCACTTGTAGTATGTGTCTAGATTACATTGTTAAACTAACTTTACACTGACACTCGTAAAGCATGCAAAGGTGATATTTACAATGCTTCATTGTGCTAGATTAACTACTCTCATTCACACATTTTGACAGTTGTAAAAAAGGGAACAGCATGTATTGTAGTTTTTGATGTTGCAGAACTTCTGACAAAAACATCTAAGCCATGTGTTGCCAGTGTCTTACTTTCATGTTGAGCCATAGACTGTATAACAAAAACATGCAAGTGGCTCGAACCGGCTGGATTTCACCAAAGAAACTGGCAACCCAAATGTTGTTCTGCATGTTGATATTTGAAATGAGAAATGTATTGATTTTGAGATGTCATCACAAATGGAAGATTCTGAAGTGTGGACTACTCTACTCCAATAGATCTGTGGTTTTCATATTATTATTGTTATATGTTAATATTTCTTTCTCAAATCAGAGGAATGTTTTTTCCAAGAAAATGTTACTATTGCCTGTGACTTTTGCAGTGTTGTTGATGCATGTTTTTTAAGTTGCTCAACAAATACTCGTGACCCTCTAAAAATGGGTGACGATTTGGCCCCATGCTTGTAACCCTTATTGTTCAAACAGTAAGAGACAACAACACAATGAAGTCCGAGCCGGTTACATTGTGACTCTTTGCTGCCATCCAATGGTTCATTTAAACGGCTACATATGTAGTGGCGATAGCGAGACCACAACGCTGTGTTCACCAAGTCGCATAGCAGATTGCTCTTCGCATTCTTTTTCATTAGCCATTGAAACGTTTTTATTTTATTTTGTATTCGTCTTATTCTTTTTTTTACCATTATAACTACGAAACTATGAGTAATGCCGTTTCCTACACTTTCGTATGCCCGTGAAGGCGGCACGAGCTCCTCCTGTGCGAGACAAAACTTCAGGTGAACGTCCCCAAGCACAGACGTGAATCTACATCCATGAACACGGTCTCTGGTACAGTCTGTTGTACGGTCCATGGTACGGTCTATGGTACGGTCTGTTGTACAGTCCATGGTACAGTCTATGGTACGGTCTCTGGTGAATTTACGGTGCAGCTTTAGAGCGAATTTGGTTTTCTCAACGACGAGACTGGATGGAGCGGGACTCTTAACACTTGGTAATATACATTTATGAAATAATGTTGTAAATTTGAATCCTGTTGTTTGACACTGACACAGTCGTTATTATAGATCCATGGTTCAGGCAGGCAGCAGGTGCTTGTTTATAATAGCAAAATATCCATTGTATGTTTGACCAAGGAAGCAATCAATTCGACTTTCGGTGGTTGTGGAAGACAGGGATGAGTCGTTCTCTTTTTTAAATGTTTTTTTGTTTTATTTTTTTAGTGTTTAGTTTGTACCTATAACACACCTCTATTTCCCCCTCCTGCTTCTTCTACTTCTACAATTTGCAAACAGTGGCTTTATGTAGGCATTTGTGTATGTGTTTTCACGTTTCACTGACCCGCTGTAAAATGTCAACACCCAATGTCCCTGAGAGAGCTGATTAGGATTTTTTTCTGACAAGGCCTTTTACTATAAAGGACATTTCTAAGAAGCACATTTTATTATTTTGTTACAATTTGGATTATTGTTTTATTTGTGATTTTTACAGATGTGAGCTGTAAAAGACTCAAATAAAAACAAATAAAGGCTTTGATATCTCACTTTGCCTGTAATGAGTCTGTCATATTAGCTTCACATTGAAATTTAAATGAAAAAAGTAAAAAATTTCATTGTATGTATGAAAAGTATTTTAAGTAAACATGTCCTATATTTTGTCCTATATTTTTCTCCTTTCACCTTCCACCTTTCCTTAAACCCTGACACACATCCCTGTCCTTGCTGAAGATAAGCAGCCCCATGACATCATGCTGCCACCCCCATCTTTTATACTGAGGATGGCACACCACCATACATCAAATTACAGTCATGTCTAACATTTTACATTTGGGTCAAAATGTATATTGGGGGAATATTCCTTGTTCATGTGTGGAATATTTTCTCAGCTTAGCTTTGTGGGGCTTTATTTCAACATTGGCTTTTTAGTCATGATTTCTTACCCACTTACTTACTCACTGGCTTTCTATTCACCACTCGTTCATGAAGTCCAGATTTGCATAGTGTATGAATAATACAGATTCCCCCAGATGAGCTGTGGATATCTGCAGCTCCTCCAAATTAACCATGGGCCTCATCTCTGAATCTGTTATCAGTGTTGTCCTTGTTTGAGCTCTGAGTTTGGGAAGATAGCCAAGTCTTGGTAGATTTGCAGTTGGGATTCCTTGCAGGGACATTTCTTGTGACTCTAGTGTGTAATCTATCTTTCTGTGTGTGTGTATTTGACAAGTTATGGCCTCGGAGACCGTTAAAGGCCACTCCTGCAACTACAGCCGCGACGTCGCCTTCTTCTACAACAACGTCAACAAGAAGATCAGCACGGAATGGACCCCTCGCGACTCTGCCGTCATCGGACTGGGCCTCACCGTGTGCCTCATCGTGGTGCTCGCCAACCTTATGGTCATGATCGCCATCTTCAAAAACCAGCGCTTCCACTTTCCCATTTACTACCTCCTTAGCAACATGGCGGCCGCAGATCTGTTCGCCGGACTGGCTTACGTCAACCTGATGCTGAACACTGGCCCCTGGACCAGCAGACTCACCAAAGAACAGTGGTACATCAGGGGGGCTTTGATTGACATTAGCCTCACCGCTTCCGTGGGGAATCTGTTGGCGGTGGCCGTGGAGCGCCATCAGACTATAGTGACCATGCAGCAGCACAGTAAGATGACAAAAAGGCGTGTGTCGCTGCTCATACTGTGCATTTGGGTGGTGAGCATTCTAATGGGGCTGATCCCGTCCACCTTTTGGAACTGCGAGTGCGACCTGGACGACTGCTCCACCGTGGCGCCCCTCTACAGCCGCCGGTTTTTGGTTTTCTGGGCAGTTCTGAACCTGCTCACATTCCTGATCATGGTGGCGATGTACGTGCGCATCTTCTGCTACGTCAGATACCACAGCAGATACACATCACGGCACACCTCGGAGACGCACTGCAGCCAGGCCGTCGACAACCTGATGAAGACTATTTTTATGGTTTTAGGTAAGGTTTGAATTTTTGTGGGTCGGGGGACTGAGTCGGCCGTCCATAAAGGATAGAAAATCAGGATTTAGAGGTGCATCACAAAATAGAGTACTTGTAATAAATAAGAGATTTCAGGATGGCAAAAAAGACAATTCACTCCAGGTATCAGATGGTCAAAACAACAAATTGCATAAGAAACTGTAAGGCCATATTTATGTTCTACATCAGGCATGTCAAACTGAGGCTCGTGGGCCAACACCGGCCCACAAGGAAATTTTAGTGGCCCCTAAAGTGACTTAGGGGCCATTATTATGAACTTGTAGAATGTATGGTAATGAGCTTCCATGGCATGTTATACATCTAATTTATTCAAGATTTAATATCTTGTGTTATTATTAGATATTAAACAACAATGTGTTTAACTTTTGTCTAGTTCTGGTTCAATCTAAACAATAAACTTTTTTTTTATACTCTTTTATACTCTTTTGGCCCCTGACCAGTTCCTATTTTGTTCATGACCAACATGAGTTTCACACCTGCTCTACATACTCTCCAGCCGACAACAAAGGCTCCCAAATGTTCTGAGTAGCATCTGAACCAGGTCTAAAACACTGTCTACAGTTGTTTTGAATAAAGATGAACCCAAAGGAAAAATTAGGTATTTCTAAGATTTGAAATGACACATCACTATTCATAAATAAAACCACAGTATGTTTTGGTATTCAAACAGCTCAAAACCGACACGGTGGTTTAGTGGTTAGCACAAATGTGTCACAGCAAGTTGTGACACATGTTGTTGGTTCCATCCCGTCAGCCCGGGTTTGCTTCTTTCTCCCCGTGTTGGGTGCGTTTCCCCCGGGCTTCTCCTCACAGAGGACCTGGGGACATTGGGACAAATGCAGAGGACAAACTGCCCAATGGGGAAAATATCAGTGTATATTGCCTACCTTTCCTGTAAAACCTGAAGAGAATTCACTCCATGCTCGGGCGGCAAGATTAGGTGGAACCATTTTTTCGCAATTTCAGTGTTTGTTATTGGCAAACTGCAAACAGAACTGCATAAAAAACATTGCTCAAAATAATCTTGATTTTAGTACATTATGATTCTCAAACTAAAGATCCTCTTTTAGCCTCATTTTATGAATTGTTGCCCTTTTGTTGTAATTAAAAGGCTTCATTAAAAGATTAAATTAACTACAACAAAACACTTTCTCCTTACTCAAACATCCAAAATCGCCTTCAACACAAAACTTTTTCAAATAAAGACAAACAACATGCAAATATTAACTTTTTTACAATGTGTTCTTCCAAAGTTGTTGAACTTTAGTTTAAATCTTGTTCGGTAACTGATTCTTGTAATTAATATGTTCACAATGTAACTCAGATACAAGCAGTATTATCTTGTTTGTAAATCTAAATGTTGATCACAAAAATGGCAATTGGATATTTTGCCAATATCGTGGATGAATTAGACTGGTTCTGAGAAGCTCTGTCTCTGTCGACTTCTGCGTGTCACATAGTCGCTCTTGTGTCACTGCTATTGTACTTTTACAATACGCATGAACCGCCCACTTCCTCTACAAGCCAGTTTTTCCACATGTTTTGTTTGTCAACTTCTACTCACCGTTGGCCATGTAAAATCAGATAATTGAAAACACGGTGCGCTAAATAGATTTGACTGCCGTTTTTCACTTCAGATTTGGAGCCAATTGGGCCCGCTGTCTACTATTAAAATCATTCATTTTAATAGTTTTAGTGTGGGTCTGATACTGAAAGTGTTATTTCAATCATCAGCTTAACATTTTCACCCAGTTTGTAACAATATGCAGACTTTAATAAGAACCTCCAGTATGTTATGAAGTGTACTTTTTATGCAGCAACCTGGCTTCCCACAAACGTTTCCTTACACTTTCAATAAGAATAAAAAACAAATTATTGATTCCGGGGAAGGCCTAGGACACGTTGGAGGTGGGAGGTCTGTGCGTCTCTGCTTAGACAGGTAAAGCGGGAGAAAATAGATGGATGAATGGATGTTATTGATTTTAGTAAATATCAGGACTCAATCTTTGGTCTGTATCACAATAAATTTCTGAATTCAAGCAATTATTTAAATATGTGTATGCCTAACCAAATTAGGTACACCCCCTTTAAAGTGTGTTTGAACAGGTGCCTTTGTGATCTGCTGGACTCCTGGACTGGTGACGCTGCTGTTGGACGGGCTGCTGGGAAAGGACAGTCACGCCAACGCTTTTGAGAAGTTCTGTCTGGTGATCGCAGAGTGCAACTCGCTGGTGAATCCGGTCATTTACTCTCTGAGGGACCAGGAGATGAGGAACACTTTCAAATCCATCCTATGTTGCCTGTGCCGTGGGTGTCCTGGCCAGCAGAGGGCGCCATCCCCCACTGAGCTGAACTCTCCGTTTTCAGAGGTATTGAATAACATATAAAAGCATAGGCAGAAATCTATGAAGTGCGTGTGACTCAAAACCCACCAGTGGCAGCGATTTATTTTTTCATAGACTATTACGCACGCATTGTAACCGCACTTTCCTGAAACACATTCATCTATGACATTTCCTGCCACAGAGAAATTACAACCTATTTTTTTTTTCCAAATCGCTACACACTTTTATTCATCAGTGGGTTGTTTATTCTCCTCTTGCTGAAGTTCCAATAAGCACTGTCAAATTATGAAAGTATTGTATAATTTGAATATATGAAAAAGTATTGTGTGATTTGAATATATGAAAATAGGTTCGTCTCATAAAGAGTGTGTGTCCCGATCCTAAATAAAAATATATATTTGATTCCCATGACAACAACTTATTCAGAATATATTCACTTATTATCACTGGTGGAAATGAAGTATGTTGGTGCAAAGCTTTGGTGCTTTTACATCTTGTCAATTCACCGACTTTGAAAACTGTGTCTTCATGAGGACCTTTTGCTTTTGAAGTGACGCTCTGTTAACCTGCCCTAAGTTAAATCTAGAGTACCAATTTTTTCTCAGATAAATAATTGTCACATTATCAGCAGTCTTAGTATTAGATTACAATATGTTATCATTTATAAGAAAGTTATTGCCACTTTCTAATTGCCACTTTTTGTACATAATATTCTATATTTTCCTGCATTAACATGTTTGCACATTTCTTACTTTTTGCACAATTGTGAGTCTTCTATCCATGCCAAATGTGACATGTACATTTCTCCTGTTGTAAGATTAATAAAGCTAATCTTAATCTTAATCTTAACCAGGAACCAGTGACATGGATTTTGTATGGATTTCATATATTTATTTTATTCTGAATTGAAAGTCAGGTACCCTAGCTTTAAATTCTTATATCAAACACATAGTTAATAAGTCCTGAGCTGTTCCACTCCTCTAGCTCTTATGTTACACAATATTATTTTTCTATCTGAGATTACCCCCATGACCCTTAACCCAGAAGCACCTCTCTCATTCTGTACAGGATACCGACGGTTGTCTGCAGAAGTTGGAAGAAGCCCGCAGTTCCCCACAGAATACAAATAACAAAGACTATTTGCCGATACCCTGAGCGCCACAGCAGTCCACAGTATCGGCACGGTGATGGAGTTGAGCAACACTGGAGTACTTTCTGTTTGCCTTTTATGGAAAGGGACACACGTTTTGCTTGGGAATCCTGAACGACCAAGAGCGGCTGCTGTTGTAGTAAAGTTTTGTAAGACATTATTCATTCAGTGGTGCAGTGTCTCCTTTTATTACATTTGACTATCACAAGAGCATTTGTGACAACTTATAAAACACTCCTAAATTTTGAACTCAAATACTGAAAAAACACACTAAATCATTTATTAATTTTCTAATAAGAACACTACAATTTGTCATATTCTTCCTTTTGTTTTACTCTTTCTAGAACAATTCTAAAGTTGAGGTATAAAAGGAGTTCGTACAGACGCGCAGGTCTGAAAAAAGTGGGGTTATATACAAGAAAAATGACTGACAGAGGTAGACAGAGGGATAAATACAAGGAAAAGAGGGGAGATACAAAGATACTAAACAAAAATCAAAAGGTTTAACGACACTTTGGTGCTATGGAAACGCCAGATCACAGTTGGACAATTGTCTTAGGTTTGTTTGCATAAAAATCTATATGCTACATTGACGCTTGTTTTGGCTTTAAGTGGTAATTACAAAGTAGTATTGTAAAGGTCTCCAGGATGCAGCCACATTAAAGGTAATTAAACAGTGTCGGACAATTTCTGTCATGAAAAGTGAGTTTTCCACAGCACCAAATGTTCCACAGTAAACCCCACTTTGCACCCAGTTATGTAACAAAATACCTAAATAAAATGATCGTTATTGTGAGTGTTACACAAAGCCAAATAAAACTGGCTTTTAAAACAAAACAAAAAAACATTTATAAAAGAAAAATAAAAAAAATACTGGAACCTTACACAAACTGTACAGTGACATCCATTATAACAGGTAGAAAAGGGGGAGCATAATTTGGTGTTATAAGATTATAAGATAAGATACTGTCAAACAAACTGCGCTGAGTAAAACTAATGATGGATATCGCACGACCAGCTTCAGATCTGCTCTGTAACACAAAGTCAAGTGACATTTTCATAAGGCTTTACCTTAACTATCAAAATGTGTTATTATTCACATAACAATGTATAAAATAGTTCCAAAGAATTAAAATCCCTCTCAAAATGTTGCAGGTTTGTCTTAAACGTGAGCTAGAACTACACCCAACACTGCCTCTTTTTGGTAATAGAGGAGAGAGAGAGAGAAGCCCTTTCCCAGTCGGCCGTTCAACTAAAAACCTTATTTCCATGATGCTATATTGAAAACGAGGGTTTGCAAATCATTTATGGAGTAGATGCTCCACTGACAATCAAATGGCATAATATGTGATATAATAGCACTGCTCCACCCAAAAGAAGTCCCCAAAACCAAAAGGAAAAAAAACAAAAACTTCAGTTTGAGTCATGACAACAGCACACGGAAAGACGAGTACAAATATAAGTCCCCTCTCCTCAAACTGAAAAGGCTGTGCACCGGCTTTAGACACACAGAAGCATTATTACATTGCAGAACGTGGGATTTTTGGTTTACAACAGAAGGTTGTAGTGTGTGTGGTTCAAATGGGAGGGACAATGACGCCGCGCCCCGCCCACTTTGCCATCGGAAGGAAGCACCGGGTGTTTTAATGCTTACAAAGATCAGAGGGCGCCCCCTAGTGGACGATGACATCCCCAACACTGTACACATGCCCACAGAGACACACATCGTAGCTATACATGGTTTTTCCTTTTTGGTCTGACTGTAATAATTATACCCTTTTATTTTTTATTAATAAAAAATGAAGCTAAAAACGTAATGAAAAACAATATCACGTCTAGAAGTCCTACATGCATGGAAGACTGTCACTTTCTAAGTTCATGTCACATTTGTTCCAACAACACATCAGTGCCCCACAAACTCCTCTTATACTCCTCCTCACATCACAGAGATGCTGTATTGAGCTCATTTTTGGTGGTGGCTGGTGCATTCTTGGTGAAACAGCATTAGAAAATAGCCTACAATCAAATAAACTAGTGGACAGAAAGCAGAAAGAAGTCTAGGAGCCATCTACCAACACCCTCTATTGGTTAGCATCGAATAGCACTATGTAGTTACATCCACTGCACCTGTCTGCCTGATCCCTTTGTTTGGTTATTACTGATCCTGGATTACTTTAAACCGTGATCGCCTGGACTACCATTTTTCTACCAGAAAACGGCCATTACGAGGATGCTAACGTTTGTGCTTGACAGAATCTTAGCTCACGACTAAAAACCCATTTCGAAATATCGCGTGGTTGGTTAATGTTTTAGAGCAGTTAGCGCAAACATAGAAAGTTACAACAGTTGTGTCTTGTGTTAAGATGGCAGAGGTGATCTCGAAGGATGTGTTTTGACAACTACCGGGGTAGCACTTTGGTACGAGCGAGGTGAGCACAGCGGCGCCCCCTGGTATTCTGTATCAAGAGTTCAGAGTGTTTGGAGTGATACAGGCAAACGCAGAGATTTCCAAAGCAAAACGTCCTGTGGAGCTCTATGTTCAAAAGGTTACGTGCACATACAGGTGATGTAAAGACGCCTGGGTGTCGGAGATTTCCAAAAAAGTCCTTGAAAAGAAATGTTGCTTCAGCGTCAGTTTGCTCCATACCACACTTGTTTATGAGTGTCACACATGTTGTAGCACCACGATCCGTCGCTCCGCAGTTGTATCGCTGTCCAGTCCTTGCAAGTTGTCGTCGATGAACGCGGTTGGAGGTTTCAGACGCGGTACGTAAAAGGTGGCGAGTCGAGCAGGCCGCAGTTGGAATGGAGAGATGGCGGACAGAGCCACAGAGTCAGTTGGAGGTGTCGGAGTGGTCGCTGCTGGGAGGACCTGGAGGGGAGGTGACTGAGGAAGTATTGGTGGTGTCCTGCCAGCTATTAGCCTACGCACAAAAGCAAAACCATGTATTATTAACGGCACTTTAAGAGAACGTTTTCAGCTAGTTCAAAAGCCCCCAATCTACACTCCTCGGGTAATGTAGGTGCACCCCGTCTTCAACATGGTAACACCTTAAAATATGCAAGGTCCTCTATTGATTCAACAAGAGCAGAAATTATGTCTGATCAATGAATCAGTGATTGGCTATAGGTTACCTGCCTCAGCACTGAAGTGGACAGCCCAAAGTAAAGAATAACACGAGGGAAAGAGATGGACGCACTCCATCCTAATTAGCTGCTTGTAGCACAATTACCCTTGTTATGTCCGAGTATTTCACTGGTGTAAACCTGCATGTCCAAGTTCACACACTGGAGAAAAACTTTGCTTCCATTAAAGAATCTGGATGTAGCTTGAGAAGATCCTGATAATGATACTTGGGGTTTGCAGACAGAATTGTCCTGATCGTAATGGTGTGATATGGCACGTTTAGACTTGCTGGTCTGATTAATCTAAACGTATGCTATGCTATGCTATATACTATCTACAGTACATAGCAATATACATACATTTTTAAATCGAAGTAAATATAATAATAAGAAAATTATGCTGCGATTGTGCCCATCTTCAACATCTATTCTAAAATAACGTCCCATAATCTTTCTACTTAGAGAATTAATTCACTTCTTCACTTCTAAAGATGTTTTAAAAGCACAATTGCATAAGGTAAGTATTCTCGCACAGCGAGACTCTTGGCACACTTGCAAATCAGTGCTTGAAAAGAGCGTATCCAGATGCTTTTTCATTTCGGCACGAGGCCTTCATCAGGGAAAAGAAACAACAATAGCACATTTAAAAATGTAGATGTTTAGATAAGACAGAGTGAGCAGCCTTTCCTATGCCAAGATAAAAGTGAAACACTGAGGATGAATCTTTAAAACACAGTTCTTCACCACAACTAGGACTAAACAAGCACATGAATAATATGTGCATAAATCCAGACTTACATCCAGGCGATGAGGGGTGTAGAGGGCACTTCCTGACAGCTCCTCATAACCGGCCGTCAGGTGTGTAGCAGGGTGCAGGGTATCCACCTATAACACATCAGCTGTTAGTCTGAGTCCTGAGGCAAACACTGGTTTCATTCAAAGACGACATATTGTGCTTTGGTCTTTATCTATGACAACATTTGAGCGCTTTAAATATCAATGTTCAAATATAAATTAATCAATGTCTCTGTCAAACTCTTTCGATGCCAAATCGACCAATTTCAATACCACAGTGATGATGGTGTGATTAAATACTACTTTGCATAGCATTTTTGACTTGTTCTTCTGATATGGTTTAAAATATTCCAAAATTGCTCGGAAATCTTACACATTTTATCCTGTTGCAGTTTGCTATGGATTATCAAGTTTTGATAATGCTTTTCTTTAAAATATCTTATTTTTGATATTTTTGGCAACCCTAACTTCAAAATAATCAGACAAGAGTAGTACAAAGCTGCATCATAATTTCTGTAAGGAAACTTGCTGAACAATGTTGACTTGAATACAGTTAGATGAGATAAGAGATAAGATTCCTATTGCAGTGAAACCACATTGGAAAAACTGCAAGACTACCCCCCAACTGGAAGAAAGGTTACAATTTGCAACAATATGTCCCCTTTAAAAAGTATTAAAAAAAAATCTACAAAAAATTCTATTGGTCAACTACAAAGGAATAAGAAGGGATTCTTTCAGTCTAGTAGGTACACAAGGGGATTTTGGATATCAGGCGTTTTTTCATTGTACTGAAAAAATACACATGAAAACAGGAGCAGGAAGGCTAAAACGTGGGAGTTCTTGATGGGTCAGAGGGGTCAGCTCTATAAACAGTTCGGGAAGATAGTTCACGGGTCAAAAGGAGCTGGGCTTCTACAGGTGGGTATGTGAGAGACTGGGTGGCGTGGGTTAAAGGCATTGAGGTCGCTCTGCAGCTGTCCTCAGTGCATACTTGCGGCTGTAGAGAGGGGGCGATGTTGAGGCCCTCCCCATTGAGGGAGCGCAGGCCGAGGTAGGAGTCCCCCGAGTGGGACAAAGTGAACGACCCCGGAGACCCTGCAGGCAATATATAGTAAAGAGGCCATCAGCTGCACCACCAGAAGTCCCAGTGCAGTGTCTGTCCCAATCAACACGTGGGAGCGTCGATGAGAGGTGTAAGAAAAATGCTTTACAGGCTCGTCATAGAGAGATACTTCTTTGCTCTGAGACATACAGTAAAAAGTGTCAGAAGTGAACGTTATTCACAGGTGACAAAACTTGAATTTATGGCCGTGGAGCGCTTGTCTGCCGTCGTCTGCCCATAATCGTGTCAGGGTACACTGGGCACAACTGTCTGGCTGTAGAGGACATGAGGTTGCCCTTGTTGGAAGAATAAAAGGCAAGACAACCAAGGACAAGATCTTTGGAGAAATGTTGTGTACAGATCATATAAACTAGCTGTAGTTATGAAACTGCAGACATATCCTAATCACCGGCTTGCTTATTTCAATCATAAATAATATTCTTTAGAACATACTGACCTGAGTTGGGAGTTGCAGGAGAGTTTGCCTGGCTGGCTTGTGCCGACACATTGGCAGCATCTACTGCTGTTTTGACTGCGTAAAGGTTTGCTTCCTCCTGGAATTTACCAATATTCTTCTTGTAGCGTATTCTCTTGTTGCCAAACCAATTAGAGACCTGTGGAGCAAATATGTGGCAGATTTTTAATGCAGGCACTGATTAACATGCTTTTATAATCTCCTAATACTTAATTTGGCATGTTGCCATTTTATTATGATTTGGAGGTTTCAAAACCTGGAACAATACACTGTAGATCCTTATATAATTTTAAAACAGCATGAAGATGATAGTTCACCTGAGACACAGTGATTCCACACTTTTTGGCCAGTTCCTCCTTAGCCTCCTCGCTGGGGTAAGGATTAGAAAGATGAGAGTAGAAATACTCGTTCAGCACCTCTGTGGCTTGTTTGTTAAAGTTGCGCCGCTTACGCCTGACACAGACAAAGAAATATTGAGCAACATGTTTCAAATACTTCGTCATCATTTCTCTTGCAAATAATGTGTCGGACAAACCTGGCATCGAGGAAGCGAGAGCGCAGGATCATGACGGCTTCACAGGTGCTCTGTTTGAGCTGCATCTGGATGGAGCTAAACTTGCGGTGGATGATGGCCACCATTCGCTCAATTTCCTTTGGAGAGATGGGTCGTGTGCGGGACTGTTCCCTCAGCAGGTTCATTACATGGTTGGTGAACTCACTGCATGCCTACAAAAGGGAAGAACCTACATGTTAAAACTGGCTCCAGATGAAAGTGGAAAGTGCAGAACGTTTCTTCTCACTGATCTACTTCTGCCATGAGTACAAAAAGAAAGAAAAGCAGATTGCACACCTGCTCATATTTCTCCAGCTCAGAGTGGTAGATCTGGCGGATCTGTGCGAGCTTGGCTCTGTAGTCCGAGTGCTCGATGCTGCTGTCAGTCGGCGAGCCTCCAGCCGCTGCTGCAGCTGCAGCGGCGGCGGCTGATCCCCCTCCTTTCTCTGGCCCCGACACACCCTCGGCCAGCAGCATGTTGTCCAGCCTCATGATCTGAGGGTCTGGGGGGTCCTCCTCCTGCACGCCTCGTATACTCAGCACTGGAACAGACACAAGTCAGAAGAGTTACCCCCTGGAACAGGCAGTGATGATTGCAGAGGTTTACATGTGGACATCGAGGAAAAATCTGTTTCAGTGACAACATTCAAAGATGTGCTGGCTTGTCAACACTGGTCAAGTTGGTCCCCTGAGTCATTGCTCTGAGCGCCTGGCTGAATGCTCAATGAGCCTTAACTTCCTCCATACCACCAGCAGAGGGCAGTGTGGTCCCTCAGTGGCAGCCTGCCAAAGATAAGGGCATGAGGCATGGGACCAGTAATGGGAGTGCATGTGCTGTCACTGTGAGCCCCAGTGGCCATAAGTATAGTTATCAGTGGCTGCTCTCTACCACTGTATTATGGCAGAACCTCTGTCAGCCTGCAGCCATGCCCTCATCTCTCTCACACACTGCCCTCACCAAAAACTCACAGCTCAAACAACTGCCTTTGAAGCTGAGGCGCTACTGTGTCGCTCACATTCATTATTATCATAACATAAAGCATGGCACAATGTGCTCCTGTCTTTTGTCAAAAGAGAATGTCATCAGAGTGAACAATCTATTACTAAAGATTAACCTTTTACTTATAGTGGCATAAAATGAAAATAAATCAATACATTAATACTTAGAGTAGTAGTTGTCAGGCTGATAGACATTTATGTTGAAAAAAAAGCTCTGTAAATTTTACTATATATAGTGTGTTTTATAGGATAATATCCTTTGTCTACATGTAGAGCACAAGTTAATAGAAAATTGCTTCGCAGTCAGTCCTCACAATTGACTAACCACACTGTACAGACAACAGATGTGAACAAAATGAGGACAGAGCCGTTTCCGAGAACAAAACAGTGTTTTTTCCAAGTTTCATTTGATAAATGAGTCTGTTCCACCAGTTAAAACCTCTTTTAGCAAAGTGTCCAACTTTCCCTCCACTGCCCCCTCCTATTTTCTTGTTCCTTCTTGCAGTTTGGTTGGCGGTGCTCTGGTCTCCTCTGGCTGCAAGCACATTCCTGCTCTGCTGCTCCCCCATCTCAGGGCTCAGGAATGCAGCAGACCCAGCCGCCTGAACTAATGACCCTGATTCGCCCATCTCTTTCCCTCCTCTTTTTCTTTGCTTTGGGCCATTCACTTCAGCGCTCTGGCAGATAACCTATAGTCACTCACTGATTCACTGATCACAGATATCATTTCTGTACTTGTTGAATCAATAGAGACCTCTAACACCCTGGAAATGTGATCTCACACCTGCAAAGTGATACCGTCATTAGTCCATCTATAAACAGAAGTAACAAATGTGGATGCATTTTTATTATGTGCAGAAGGCCACTGAAAAATACCGGTATGATATTTTGCTTATCAACGCTAAACCAAAATAACTAACCAAAGTTAGAGCCAAGTTCAAGCATAGTACTTTGCAACAGCTCATTTTCAAGACCCAACATTAGTCTTATGACAGCATTATGTCTCCACTGTGGCACACCATTTACCTACAATGTCTTTTCCAAGTTTAATACACTCCGCCGCAAACAGTGAAGTGGGCAACAGTGTCTCCTAAAGCGGCTCACCTCTCCCCAGCCCCTCCTCCCTTTTGCCCCCACTGCTCATTATGGCCCCCAGCTGTAGCCTAATGCCCCTACATTCCCCTAATTACTCCAATTAAGCCATGATTACCCACAATTGCACTCATGCACAGTCTAGTGGCCTAGCGGTATTATAGCAGCTGTTAAAATGAGTTAAATAGTACACCGATAATGTTTAGCATAATCTCAGGTCAAAACGGGTCTTTGAGGTAAACTTAAAATCCATACACTGTAGAGAACTCAAAGAATGGATGACTTCAACGATGGGAGGAATTCAAGCTTTCTGTCATAACTATCCAAATCAGAATCTGATCATGTATTGACTAAGAACTTAATCTTGCTAAATTACAAAATCCGCATGTTTAAGCAATATTAATGTACTCCCTTCAATCGTATGTGACTAATCGGATGTTGCAATGTCAAGTCTGTGCACAAACCAGGGAGCCTTATCTTGTTCTAGCTCAACATTACAGCTCTACTAATGTCAGCGTAGTCAAACAGCAAAGGGCCGTCCACCTCTTGCTCCGTGGCCCGAAGAGAAATCCAACTATTATGCATGTTAGCAGCACCAGCGCTGGGCCGTGTGGCATTGAGAGCCGGAGCGGAGAGCAACACATACTATGAAATATTCAGGGTATCCAGCTGGGCCTTCGCTGCATACATAATCATTCTCATTTCAAGCCGAAATAGTGCGCTACCGGCACCGGAGAGACAACAGAGAGGGGAAAAATATGTATCGGTGCAAGTGAGGGCGAGCCACCCTAACCAATAGAGCAGAGCTGTACATTAACTGTAATGCCTTCCGCACATAGGGAGAGATAAGACTTAAACGCAGTCAGTATATCATTGCTCAGCTCATAGCACAAGCTTTATCCTTGTCTGTCTTTTTCGCTCGCTCGCACCCCCCGTTTTTTCCCCTTCTTTCACTTCTTCCCTCCCCTCGACGGAGTGCCCCTTCCCCCCGCGATCCCGCTCCTCTCTCTCCTTTTCGACGCACCCCCACAGCATCTACCACCACCGCCACCACCACCACTCCTCTGTTCTCCATTTCAGCCGAGTTCTCCATGTGAGCTGCAATTCCTCATGCTGTCAGGCCCCCCTCTTCCTCTCTCTCTGTAGACAGACAGGATTAGCATTTTAATTGCATCAGCTCCCTTGGGTATTCTCAGCCTTTCACTGGGGGAGAGAGAGAGGGAAGGAGGGAGGGAGAAAAAAGGGCGAAAAAAGGTAAGGAGAGAAAGAGGGTGGAAGGAGAGCCAAGGAGAATTGAAAAAAAGACAAGATATGTGTGCGAGAGAGAAAGAGAGAGAGAGAGAGAGAGGGGAATATACAGACGTGCCAAACAGAAAAGCAGCCAAACACTGTAAAGATAGCGCTATGGAAACATCAGTGTATTCCTTTCATTGCAGATTCAGATAAAAAAGCCAAGAAAAGGATGGCTTTCACAATAAAACGTGAATATGCAAATGTGTTGCACAAAACAAGCAAAAAAACTAATTCAGCCCCAGAGAGACAATAGTTAACTTGTGTGAACATGCTAAAATTATAAGTGTGGTAAGTGTGCTTTGGCAGTGGATGCACAAATTGGTCTGAGCCAGAACACCTACTTTCATTGTTCTAAACGCAACAAGATGGAGCACAACACATGCATAACACTAATTAAACTTAATTACGTAATACATTTAATTGGGAGATTAATTCAAGGTTGATTTTGAAACGCTAACACATGCCAAGTTTCAGGTCTAGGCCCTAGCTGTAAAAAAAAATACATAAAAATTCAAGATATACATAATTGAAAAAGATTGTAAGTTCATAAAGGAGTCAGGCCAGATCTAAAGTAGGTCTATATACTTGACATTCATGAAGCCTCAGACTGACTTTAACATGCTAGTAAAATATGGCAGGGGAAAGGAAAATGAATCAAATGTTGCCTTGGGCTAGCTGTGGCATCCAATATTCAAACTGGACAGCTGGCATTAAAAATGAATAATTTCCCCATTGGGCTTTTAGCCAAATAAATTTTAGTAAAGGCGGATTCCTTCTGACAATAGTGGATATAAACAGTTTCTTCCCCCCTTTTCTTTTTTACAAGCATTATTTTGTGGACTACAGTTAACTTAATGAGCCCAATCCATATGTTCATGCTACTTTAAGCAGCTCACGCTAATCAGCATCTGTTTAGGTAGTTGAACGAAGGAGTCCTGTTGCACGCCGCCCCCCACTCCTCACCGAGCGGGAGGCATTTGGGGTAAGCACAGCGCCTGGATTAAAGGTGCAAATTAAGGGAAGAACTCGCACCTTGGGCAAACACAACACTCGACTCAAACACATCATTAATCAGGCCTTAATTAACTAAAGAGGGCGACTCGGGGCGCGCGAGAGGAGGACCCCCTCACAACAGAACGGTCCCGCACCAAACATGCACCCGGATTTAATGACCGATGAATCAATTTGAGTTGTCACATAGCTTGTTTGAATATGAGACTGCACACAGGCTGCATAATTGTGTAGTGTTTCCCATATGTAGAGGAGAGATGACGCCCCCTCCCCTCATAACCCTAACCCCCGCATATAGTCTAGGCCGTACACATGTAATGCAAAAATATAGTTTATATGATGTATATTGGCAGTAACTTAAATTCCATCTTCAATCAGTCCTTTTTTGATACTCCCAAAAATGTATTCATTCAAATTTATAAAGATTTTCAATTGCCCGCGCCACAATAGCCACAGTATGAACATATGCGAAACACCTTTTATGATGAGTTTTCCACTTTTACAAATCCATACGTTCATTGGACTAGTACTAAGACTTTAAAGTCCTGGTTATATAATTACCTCAAGTGTTTGTAGATATTGCCTTTTCTGGAGTGAGAGAATGCATATACATAAAAAAACTAAACAAAATGACAATATTGGATTTGCGACCACTGTGGTTATCCAATGTCTTTAACAAAAACAATATATGAAAATGCGATTCAAAGTGTTTCCCAGAATACACCACTTAACCTCAGCTCCAGCCTCGATAAAGACTGACGCAGAACGATGAAACAAGCACCTGTGCGTGGACCTATAAAACACATGCCCGCCGCAGTTCAGCAAAACACAGAAAAATTGAAATGTCACAAGAGGAAGAGGAGGATGACGAAGAGCACCTAAACAGGAGGCTTGTTACGGCGCGGTTCTTCCCCCAGTCAACTCTCATCAGGCCAGCTGCCTCCTGCGCTCATTAGCACAGACTCTTAAGGAGCTCCTAAAGACTTTGTGAAAAATGAACGCTCATTTGAGAGGTCGTTAATTTGCACTGTTATGCAAATTAGGTGGCAATTAAGCGATAGATCAGAAGAGCAGCGCCCATTTATAACAAGTGAACAAGCATTATGACACCGTCAGATGGTGCCAGAGATGCCAGGGTACACGGTGGCACTCCGTTGGTGCCACGTCCTCAGAGATCAATGAAATCACTGACCTTAAACTTCTGCTGGTCACCAAAGCCCACTCAATACACTTTTCTCACTAACTAAACATTCCTTATTATATGATGACCAGAGATTGCATTTTAGTGGAAAGATCATTGTGATGAGGATTATCGGGATGTTACTGATTACTTCCAAACATAATCTACATTTCCTGTCATTCCAATAGGTTTTTTCTATTAGTGATTTATGAGACCAGCTTTGTCAAACTTTCTGAATGAAGTAAACATGATACAAACGGAACAAACTGGAAGACCAAGAGTCCTTTTAAATGTTACTGTCGATTGTTTTTTTTAAGTAGAACTAAGCATTTATTGTTGTGACAAATACTTAGATCTGTCAGGGTCACAAGGAAATTACAGATGAAGGCAAAAATGTGTTTGAATTTAAATCAGAGTATTACATTTTATGAACACATAACAGTTTTTAAGGTTGCAAAGTCATTAATAAGTTTATATTATTATCAATAAGTGCACTAACAGGCTGGTGGTCTGGTTCTTCACATAATGCATTAAAAACTCAAATACCACCCCTGATAATTCCGTCTGTTGTGTTTATTATCATGTCACAGGGTGGAATATACAAACACAGCCTGGGACAACAATGTGCACCAATACAGAGGGGTGGAAGGCACCTATCAATTGTAATTAATCCTTAATTAGCCAGGATTAGGCACTCGGCTACGACTCTCTCCACCCACCGACAAAATAATGCAATCCAGCTGAGACCACATTTACATATCTGTAATTAGAAAGATACAAGCCTCCTTTAAGAGCATTGGAAAGAAACAAGGCCGAGAAGGTCCTGCTGAGAGGGAGGGCAGATGAAAGGTGAGAGTTCGCCCTGTGGGGATCCTGGGTCTGCACTGATAATCAAAGGTCACTGTGCGTTTGCTGCTAAAGTCAATGGAGATGAGAACGGGCCGAAAGATAGACCACAAAACTGATGAGGCTTTAACAAACTGACGCTTTTACTGGATAGAGAAATGTGCTGTCCATTGCCCTTTTGTAATAGATAACCTCATTATGTCAGTGCTCGCTTATCCCCCATCTAAACTCGTATATTACTTACATATAGGTGTGCAACATATTTCAACTGAATATACAATATATAATTTCACCATTTCATTGGTTGATTGGGGTAGCCGACATTTTTGTTTGCATGAAGAATATATTTAGTTTGTCCAAACAGAAAGTAACATTGTATTAACAAATCACAACATTCTGTCTTCATCTACTCATAAAACATGGTATCTTTGTATATTTTTGACTTGTTTAAAGAAAAAGCCTTGTGTCACTATTTGATGCTTTGGGCTGAGTGAGGGTGGCATTATCTTTTTCACTTTTCTATCTTAAAAAGCTCATCTAAAGATTGACGGCCATTTTTGAAGGCCAAAAATACACATTGACACGAGGAATAGAACAAATTTGAGAGCCAGGAACTTATTTTAGGATTTCATTACATCTGTTTGTAAATTTGGTACTCCAGCTTTAATTAAACGATTCATATTGAGTTTTTTTAAGCAACAGTATCGGAGGCTAGTCCCACGATGTTAATAAATCAAAGAAATTGTCGCAAGCTAAAATACGAGCGCTTCACCTGTCCACATGTCACGCTCCTTCAGGAATAATGCCACATGGGGAAATCAGTGGGCCACACACTGGAGGCCGGTGCGGGCGGTTGGGTTGCTCTTGCTTTCAGAGGGGGTGGCGGTGTGGAGAGGGGGTTGTCAGTCAGGGCCAGGGGTCTGTGTGATATTAGCCGTCTGCCAATCTGGCTTGGGGAATGGACACCAAGTAATTACTCCTGCTCTTACTGCCTCATCAATCTCCCTGTATCACTCCTGCACCCCCCAACACACTATCTCTCCACAGTCTCTTCTGCAAATGGGGGGAAAAACATTGAGTGTCATGACGGCACAAAACATAGCCCTGAAAAGCCAGAGAGATAATCCAGCATTGCAGCCAGACACGTTAATATATTCATTAGATTGTGAAGAAAAAAAACATTTGCAAAAAAAAAATCGCACCCAGACTTAAAATGTTACGCTTTAATGATCTAAATAGGTCAGCATGTATTAGTGATGTCACAATACTTGAATAAATATCCTTGACACTTGATATTTCCGATATCATAGAGCTAATTTACAATGATGAACGATAAACTGCTTTTTCAAAAAACAAAGATGATTCAACATGATTTTGTATTAGTTCTCAAAACAGAAAAAACAAACTTCATCCTGTCATCCCGTTTTGTATCAATACTTTATTATCTATGCTTTTGATACTAGTATAAATAAGATCTTAAATTTGATCCCTCGACAATCATAATATGCATTATTTTAATTAGCAAATTTTCTAAAAAAAACAAACTAATGGTAACTGAAATTATGATAACTTTATCTGTCCATGTATTTCTGCCAGTTTTAATATAGATAACATGTACAGTATTTATAATCTAACTTAACATAACATTGACACAAAATGTAGATTCATTCAAAATGTTAATTGTTTAATGGCGAATAAACACATCACAAGCACGTGTAAGTAAACAGGCATCTTCTGGTGTTTCTAAATTACATGCCATAATTGAATTAACATGTAACTGGCGCCATTTGGGCTCTTTTACTTAACAAACACAACTGAGAGGCTGTGTGCCCAGGAGCCTTGTTATGCAATTGAAGAGAAAGGACAGCAATGGGTTTGAACATTTAATTATTCTCATTCCGAGTATGTGCCGTTTTTTATACAATATAAAGCCAAACAATACGCCATGAAAGCAATGGACTGCACTTCACTGATATTGATGAATCAAAGTAACAATTTGTTCCCTACTCAAAAATGTTTAGGCTGTTTGTAAACGTTTCTAATGGTGTGGTCTTTAGGCATGTCATAAAATGTCATCTGTTGTATAACCCATTGTTGTATGTGAGGAAATAAAATCATCAAATTCAATTGAATGTATATCAGTAGAAATAGTGCTGTGCCAAAAATCAAACGATTCAGCTCAAGAATCTCAATTATTTTTGCATTTTGCATGTTTGCAAGGGGCTGAGGGGTTACAATCACTGAAACATGTAAAGTGCTTTTTACCTCTGTTGACTCGTGTTTTTTTTCATACTTTTTCATAATGTATTTAAACATAAGTTTGATATCATGCAACATGCTTTTTACACATGCTTTCCCCCCTTCCTCTCACTGTCTGTAGCTATCTCACCTGTTTCTCTGTTTTCCATTGCTCTCACACTTCTGATTCATATAATCCAAGTTTTGGAAAGTAAAAAGGTGGAATTATCGGGAATTATTCTTGCTACGATGTGAAATAAATTAAGATGATGCCCTCTGCACCTGAGGAAGTTTCATAAATTGAGGGACAGGAAGCACAAAATGTATAGTATTTACTGTATATTAGTTATGGATAATGTNTTTGTAAAAAAAAAAAAAAAAAAAAAAAGTTTATTTGTAAGATTTTTCAATATGTGAGTTTTATAACATCCAAAACTAACATGAATAATAGATACTAATATCAGATTTATGGATGCCACTTTCAGGCAGTGTAGCAGAAAACAGCCTCCATAGTTTTGGGGAAATTGAGGGGGAAGTCCTGGGTTTCACTGTATAACAGAGGAAAGCAGCAAAGGAAAGGAATCTGCAGAAGAAGAATGGAGCGCTTAGCTGATGCTGTCTCACACAGCATCAGTGAAATGTTCAAATATGAGAATGACTGACCAGAGCACACAAGAAGTGCACAAATGATGGGAGAATTGTCTTGTTTGGTTGGAAAAGTTGGCATTGCAATTAAAGTAAGTTATGATAATACCAACATCATCGAAATTATCAATAAAAGGATGATTCAAAAATACAAAACTAGTGGTGTCGTGAATGAATCTTATGTATTGTGACAACACTAACATGAAGACAGATCTTTTAACTATTGCCATTTGAAACAACATTGACAACAACTACAGCCCTTTACAAACAGTCCACGTTCTCCAGAGGTGAGGTAACTGTGAACTCAAACTTAATACTGAAATTTCCCCACAGTGGGACCAATAAAGGAATATCTTATCTTAATGCAAAGAAATGAGCGTATTCCTTGATTTCACCACAAGTTTGTTTGATCATTGCGATGATGTAAAGTAAACAGTCCCTTCTCAAAACCTGCGTCATCGTTTCTACCAAAATGTGCTTGTACTGGATGATTGCAATTCTTCAATGCAATTCCATAGTTTGCTAAGCAGGGCCAGGGCAAGATGGTCAAAAACAATACACAACAATATGGAATAACTATGTATTATTGCACAATATAAAAAAGCTGTCATATTCTTCAAAACAGTTCAACTCTATTAACGTGGCTCATGCCAGATGTATGTGTGTAGCCCTTTTAATTATTCTAATTATTCAAACTCATCTAGCAGCACAAGGATATAACTTCATTGGAAATCAGAAGAGGAACAATGTCGTTCAGTAAAAAAAAGCCACATTAAGTAAGTAACTATGCACTTTATTGACATAGCACATTTTTACAGTACAAGGTCACTCAAAGCGCTTTACAATGTTCAGAGTTCAGATATTGTTCCATTCTCTCCACACACAGTGATGACGGAAGTAAGATTATTAAAAGAGGAAATCATAATATTGAAATGTATCTAAAATTCTAGTTTGTGAATGACTTTGTGAATACTGAATATACCTTAATTATAATACATTTTATAACATACTACTTAAGCCGCGTTCAGACCGAAAACGGTGAAACGCTGAATCCCCGCTCTCCAGACGCGCATTCTCTAGTTTTCAGACGCAGAGGACT